>CAXARO010000692.1:0-57702 GCA_963971305.1 Arcuatula senhousia
GGGCATGTAATGGGACATTAAATGATACCCCGCCACGTTATAATATCAAAAGTTCATAAAATTTGGTTTCCAAGTGGCCTATCTTGAAAACTGTTTTTCAGATCATGCTGGAAATTAAACTTGACCTGTATTTTATTGTACCGAATAGCTGTACAAAATATCATTTGAATCCCATGAAGCCTTTTCAAGTTATTGGTCAGAAACTCAAAATTTCATGAAATTTGATTTTTCAAAGTGGCCTATCTCAAAAACTATTTTTTGGATCATGCTGGAAATCAAACTTGACCTGTATTCTATTGTACTAAACAGCTGTGCAAAATATCATTCAAATCCTTTGACCTGTTTTCAAGTTATTGGTCGGAAATTCAAAATTTCATGAAATTTGATTTTTCAAAGTGGCCTTTCTTGAAAACTGTTTTTTGGATCATGCTGGAAATCAAACTTGACCTGTATTTTATTGTACTAAACAGCTGTGCAAAATATCATTCAAATCCTTTAACGCATTTTCAAGTGATTGGTCGGAAACTCAAAATTTCATGAAATTTGATTTTTCAAAGTGGCCTTTCTCGAAAACTGTTTTTTGGATCATGCTGGAAATCAAACTTGACCTGTATTTTATTGTACTAAACAGCTGTGCAAAATATCATTCAAATCCTTTGACGCGTTTTCAAGTTATTGGTCGGAAATCTTCAGGGGACGGACGGACGGACGGACGGACAGACACCGAAAAAAACTGAAGGTATAACATAATACCCTGCCACTTCGTGTGGCGGGGTATAAAAATAACTTTTAATATCGGACGAAGTCCGACTAAGTGTAGAATATAGGTCACATGACAAGTGTATTAATGTTGCAAACCGGATGTAGCATTTTGTGAATCAATCCCATAATCCCCCGAAGGCCAGCTTTAGCTGTGTTTTCGCATAAGAAATTTAAAAGAAATTATGTTTTGGCGAAGCCAAAATATAATTTCTAAACCAACTGAATTTTCAAACGATTTTTTTTTCAAGTTTCTATGCGAAATTGAAACTTTATTCGAAACGTTGGTCAGTGACGTACAAAAAAACACCATGACAACGGATTCCAATATGGCGACGTGTTTACATGACGACACACTATTAAATGACGTCACCTATATAACAACATGACACCATGACAACGTAATTAAAAGAAGCAGAGGTACCAATGGGGTATTCGAATGTCAAAAGACCATGAGTCCGAAAGGACATAAACACCAACAAGAACGGGAGAATGTTTACATGACGGACGAAAAATAAATATTTTTTTTCTCTAATAATACATAATAAGATTGATGTTCAATCATCCTAACTATGATAAAAAATAAAAAGGGTCTTACCTCAGTGTTTTTTTTAAATCATTATCTGTATCAACAAGTATTTAATCCTGCGGGAATATTCTTCGAACCATGTCGTTATTTTCTGCCAGGTTTCTAAATCAATCTTTAAATTGATGCCAATACAGAAACTGATAAATATTGACACAGAAAGCTTTCAAAACCTGGCAGAATAAAATGGTGCATGCATGTTGTTCGTCTGCAGGAAACGCGAAATTCTCTGACAGGGAAATGACGTCACGGAACCTGTATTAAAGGGGTGTTATTTCGTCCCCGCCGAATGTTGTCCCTAAATATTTATATTTGCACAAATAAATGAGGTTTCAATAATCATTGACGCAATGTATCTTTAACAAGAATGGGGGGGGGGTATGGAAGGGGATATCCGCCAGAAATATGTTCATTTGTTCTTTGTAAATTAGTAGAGGTACAATTCCTAACATGTTCAGTTATTTCTTTGTTCATTGTAAATTCGTCAATTATTTATTCGAGAAATATATTTTCTACATGTTTTCATTTGTTTTATGTAGTTTCGTTCATTCGTACTTTGTACATGTTGTTGATTACTATTAGTATTGTTTAATTTGTTCTTTGTATATTTCTCAAATATTTTACTTTCGTTTAAACTATTATCTTTGTTCGCTTATTGTTAGTTCCAACTTTAATGATGCACATTTCAAATCTTCACGTTTACAAAGTACGCATTCACATTATACAAATTAAGAAAGAACACGTTACTCATGAGTGGTTTTGTACCGGAAGTATTGCTGGCCTGTCAAAACAGAGAGAACTGGGGAAGAGTAGAGAGAATCAAAAGCCGTAGCAAAACTTCACAGTGTTTGCTCTGCATAATTCATTGTTTGATTGCTTTGTGTTCTGTCGGCGATCTTTCAGCCATCATCAGGGCAAAAATAAATTACAATATATATAAAATTTGGATGTAAAACCAAGTCAAAAGACCGGAAATGAAATACAAAAAAATAATGAAATAAATAGATAAAACCGAAAATTAAAAAGTGGGACTCAAACGCCACTTGAGAGGTTATCGGCTTGTGATCAATAGCATGGTATTTATACCAGCGCCTTTGACCACTCGGCCACCCATACCCCTCATCGTATGAGATGCCGCTGAACAAATCGTGCATAGATGCACTGCTGGTCTACTTCACACACGTAATGGAGCAACATCAATTCAGTCAAGGAGAACATGCCTAAAAGAAAACTGCGAGTCATATGGTATGCACATGGGAGTCTGAATAAATGTTGTTTCCATTTAGCTTAAGTATATTTATACCACCGCTTATGAATGGAGAGTGGGTATATAGGGATAGGGGTATCTAACTGTGTGTTCGTTCGTCCGTCCTTCCGTTACACTTTAGGGTACCTATCTCTTATCCGCAACTCCTCCTAAACCCCACTTGTAATGGATTTACGTGAAACTTTCGCACAATCTAGATGTGCACCTTCTACTTTAAATTTGATCTTCGATGGTATTCATTTGTGAACAGCTACTCACAGATTTTCTAGTTTTTTAGAAGCCCTTTAGATCATTATAAATGGTTTTAAACTCAAAACATTGGGAAATAACGACTTTTGTAGAGGGAGTAAACTTGCATGTGAATCGGAGATCATGTCAAATGATAGAAATTTCATAGTAATAAGGTTATTATTTACTCACTCAAACTTTATTTTAATGTGTTGTACATGGTAAATCGTCAAAATATCAACTAGCAAATACACGAATGAAAACAAAGGTAAGTGTCGGGTCGGATAGTGGTTGTGCATCAGCAATGATAGGACAAAAAAACAGGTTCCACATCCCCCCCCCCCGAAAAAAAAAAAACCAACCAAACAAACAAACAAACAAAAACAAAACCAACAAGAACGGAATTCCTGGGTCCCCCGCAGTGTGGAAAAAACTTAAGTCCGTTCGTTAAACAGGAAGTTTGTAAGCCATCCTACTATATGGGACCCCTACCTTAAGCTGCATACCAAATATGGAAAGCCTAGGATTAGTAGTAGCTGAGAAATCTGTTACGGAAACAAGTGCGACGGTCGGATGCCTGGCATTTCTATATCCTAGTAATAGTAGAAGCTTAGAAATCTGCTTCGAATTTTTTTCCCATTTTGACCCCTACCTGAAGCTGCATACCAAATATTGAAAGCCTAGGATTAGTAGTAGCTGAGAAATCTGTTACGGAAATAAGTGCGACGGACGGATGCCTGGCATTTTTATATCCTCGCTCCGCGTTGTGGCGGGGGACAAAAAAGGAAAATAAAATAAAATAACAAAAACAAACACAGAAATCTAGATTGCCCTATAATAGAGAAAGGCCCTATTCTTGTTGGTAAGAGGAAGTTGCTTAAGAAATTAAGAAAGTTTCTTGATATCGCACGTAATTTATTGTCATCATTTGCTTTGCTACTTATGCACTGTTTTCGAAAGTAGAGTTGAATAAAGTAAATTGATGTTCAGTTTCGTTCGTTCGTCCATCTGCCCTTTATAAAAATGCCCACTTACAGGGTTAAGTTAGTTTTCGATTAAGAAGTATCTATTGTCCCAAAGGTTTATACAAGTTCTTAAGCATCTGTTTAACCTCAATGTTGATTGCATTTA
This sequence comes from Arcuatula senhousia, assembly GCA_963971305.1. Classification (NCBI taxonomy): domain Eukaryota; kingdom Metazoa; phylum Mollusca; class Bivalvia; order Mytilida; family Mytilidae; genus Arcuatula; species Arcuatula senhousia. The sequence continues at coordinate 3,972 of CAXARO010000692.1, forward strand.
TTGCAAGTCTGACAATGTAATGCGTAAATGCAGGAAAATTATTTAAAGATATTTTTACGTCCCATATAACCTACAGTTATTCATTCGAGACAACATACTAGTACATTTTTGATAAATGTAAATCTTCGAATTGTGCGCCTTCTGCTGCACCAATATTGTCGGAAGACCATTTACTTGAACCATAGACCTGTATATAAATATATAGTATAAGTATAAGTATATATTAATATACAGGTCTATGCTTGAACTAGCATACAAACAAACAAATATTATTAGCTGTACCTTATGCTAAATCCATGTACCCAGATTTTGTTTTATTTCAACTTAAACATATTCTTTCAACTTAAACATATAAGACGTACAAAAGAAACTATCCTTGGACACATGTTTACTCTTAACAGATATATCTTAGGTATTTCTTGGTGTCAAGCGACTATTATTCCAGTCGATGTATTTTGATTTTCTTATGCTAATTTTCTCCCCCCACTTTGGTGGGAAGACATATTTCTTTATTTTGTCCGTCCGATTGTCTATTTGTCATTTCGTCTGTCCGTCACACTTATTCCGCTCAATTTCTTAAAGAAAGTTGACATGTAGCAAGTACACGATATGTATAGTCTTACGTCTTACGTCTTCTTTGTAGATTCCGCCTATATCAGGTGCACCACCAAATTTTCTTCAGTGTAAATATGGTAAAAGGTCCTTAACTTATGAAAACAGCACTAGAATGGGTTATAATAAAAACAAGAATATGTCCAAAAGACATAATGCCCCATCTCGCAACATTTATTTTTTTTCCACAATCACTAAAGCATCAACATGGTTGCTATTAAAGCACTTGTCAGTCTGAAGGAATGGACTTTAACTTAACCATTCTTCTATAAGTGGTCATTCATGGAAAAAAATATAGGTCACTGCCAGCATCCGAAGCATGCATTGTGCTAAGCATCACTAAGTGCACCTACCATACCAATATAGTTGATGTGGCACATGTCATTAAGAAAGGAATGGTCTTTATCCATTCTTCTATAAGTGGTCATTCATGCAGAAAATATAGGGCACAGCCAGCATCCGAAGCATGCATTGTGCTTAGCATCACTAGGTGCACATACCATACAATTATGGTTAATGTAGCACTTGTCAGTTAGAGGGAATAGACTTTAACCATTTTTCTGTACATGATCATTCATGCAGATATATAGGTCACATCCAGCATCCGAAGCATGCAATGTTCTGATCATCACTAGATGCACCTACCATACCAATATGATTGATGTGGCATTTGTCAGTAAGTGCAAATTTGGAAATATGGGATTTGGGACGGACATCCGAACGGACGGACGAACGGACGGACGGATGAACAGACGGACGGATGAACGGATGGACGGACAAACAGACCCAAACACTATATGCCCCTCTACTTTCGTAGATGGGGCATACAAAGTTGAAAGATCCATGCCTATGTAAATAACCTCCCTTGAGCCAGAGTCAATACACCGGAACATATTATATTATTAGTTGCTATTTAAAAAAAAAACACAGTTCTATAGTAGCAGTGCAGCTCTTTTCTGGTGTAGTCTTAAACAGAGACCTCTCGAGATAGACTCAATTTTGGCAGTCATTTCAGGTTTTATGAACAGAAAGATGGTACAGTCAATGATAAGCTTCACTAGTTGATTTCCAGTAGTTGGTTCATTGGCAATCTCAGCACCATATTCAGATGTCAGTGCTGAGTGTAATTTTCCCATGAATATTGCTCTCTCATACTGGAGCGACTTACATCTCGTGCGGAAGTGTGTAGTGTCTTCTGATTCCTCCATACACAGTTTGCAGGTTTGGGATTTACTGTTCCAGATTTACTGAACTTAGATTTGTCTTTCTGAAGTGTGTAGGTCCCACATGCAATTTTACATTTGACTGATACTGTTGTTGTTGCAAATGTTTCTGTCCCACAATTTTCCCATATATTGTGAACTTTACCAGGTTTTACATTATCCAGATTTAAGTACTTGAGAGACGTTTTTTTCTTTGCTTCAATTTTTAATCTTTCCATCCAGTATGCATGAACAACATCCTTGACTAGTTTTCTCCAAGACGGAATCGAGGGTGGAGAAAGTATCAAGTCAAATAACCGAAATTTTCGTTCCTCAGATATTTGTGGGATTTATTGCCCTTTGAACTTAGACTTTTTTTATAACCCTCATTAATAATATATTTCCCCTCAACTCATCAGAAAATACATATGAAAATAAAATCATGAAACTCGGTGTGCAACCAGTACACTATATGTGTATTTATGCATATTAACCGGAAATTTTTATCCTCAAAAGTTTGAGTGAATTCTGGCTCTTTATACTTAAAAAAAATTGCGGGAAATACTCGTTAATCATTTCAATTAGTTTCCGCTCAAACTCCTCTGTGAAACTAAAACAACTCAACCAAATTTTATAAAACTTGGTATATAGGTATCAGTGGCGGATCCAGAAACCAGTGACTGGCTAGGAGGGGGCACTTCTGTCATGCTTCAATGTTTCCTTTATATTCAACCAAATTTTTCCACAAAAATTGGGGGCGGGCCCTCCTTTGCTTGCCTTTAAAAAAATTTTCAGTTACTTGAATAATGCTATACTGTAAAAAACATGTACATCAAAGCTCGACAGTTTAAGATTTTTGATCAACATTTCTATCTTTTTTTCAGTTAGTTAAGAAGATTTCTAAGCAACTAAGTGCCACAGAGGTCTGATATTTCGATATAAATGTAGCTTAATCCTATAGTACCATATGGTTTATAGTGAGTTTATGCTCCTAGGTCATCTAATGCTTGTTTACCGAATTCTTAGGTTTTAACACATATTGGATATATATACAAAATTTCCGTCAAAGTTTTCTAAGAAACTACATGTAGAGAAGCCCGTGGGTATAAAACAAATAGATTTACTAAAACTAAATAGAAACAGCGTTTATAAAGAGAAAACACTTTTAAGGTTTTGCTACATCTGTATCATTCTCTCTACTTTACACTATTACTCTCTGTTTGACTGGCCGACAATACTTCCGGTACAAAATCACTCATGAGTAACGTGTTCTTTCTTCATTTGTAAAATGTTAATGCGTACTTTGTAAGCGTGACAATTTTGAAAAAAAATATAAATACAAATAACGAATAATTAAGTTCAGGAGTTACAATAAGCGAAAAAAGATAATTGTAAACTAGCATTGAGAGAGAAATAATTGACTAATACACAAAGAACAAATTAACCATTATAAAAGCAGTATTAAAGTACCCATGAACGAAACTACATGAAACAAATAAAACACATGGTAAATACAGGCTACCAAGTGGGAAAATGTAATTCTCAAATAAATAATTGACAAATTTGCACTGAAGAAAGAAATAATTGAACATGTAAGGAATTGCAAATCTACACATTAACAAAGAACAAATGAACATATTTGTGGCGGATTTCCCCTTCCATAGGGGGGGGGCTTGCACATAAGTACATTATCAAAAATTCTTTGAATTTTCGAAGCTCGCTTAGATTGAATGAAGCAGAGGTACCAATGGGGTATCCGAATATCAAAAGTCCGAAAGGGCAGAGACAAAACCAGCAAACACCAACAAGAACGGGACAAAAACAGACAACATGTAAAACATGGAAACACACAACAACTGAATATCAATCAACAACGCGAACTCTAGTCGAAACCAGCCTGGGCTGAACTAAGATTAAAGAAAGGGAGATAATTAAAAAAAGAAAGATTTTAATATTACATTTTTCTGTAATATAAACTGTACTGATGTAAGGGGAACAATATCAAGGCATGGTTTTCATCATTGATATAATTCAAAACTGATTTATTTCATTAGAGAAATCTATAAGCAATTAACTTCGTCCCATTTTAGGCTAAAGCCTACTCCATATTAAATTAATTTAGATCAAGATCAATCTGCATGCTTAAAACATGCTATAAATAAGAACATGAATTAAAACATTCAGATGATCTGCTTACAATTTAAAAACTTGTGTTATCGGGATGAGGTTTTTGAACAGGTGGGGTTCAAAATGGGGATTTTAATTGATAAATTGTTTTTAAATTATTTTTTTCCTATCATTTGATGTTTAAATTGAGAAAACATGTAATTGAAATCAATTTATAAGAAATGACCACAATATTTTGTCTGTCTAATTGAAATAACATTTTAAAATGTGGCACACACTTTTGTGTTACCTGCTTCAAAGGTTACACGGTGTGTGCCACATTATAGAATGCTATTTCTTCATAGACAGAAAAAATATAGTGGTCATTCCTACAAATAAATTTCTCCTGGAGGCACCCTGTTTTACCAGATTCAAAAATAAACAAGTATATGTCCAAATGACCAAATAATTAGCACAAAATCTTGTCACAGGGGAACATCTACGAAATTATTATTTTCTTTTATTTGTTAAAAATCATTGAAATACAATATATTTTGAAATAAAACAATAAAAACTTGGGGTCACCAGCTTATTTTTCTGCCTACAACACAAATCTTTGTAATTGTTTGGTCATTTTTCAAGTGAATTATCTCCTTTGTTTTATTTGAAAATTATAATTATCATGGAATGGTTGATGTATTTGTGTAAAAAATAATTTATTTTGATTTATTCTTATTAAATGAAACTATTCAACACAAGTTTCAAAGTATTTGTGACATTTGCACTTGTTTTTTTTTTGCATTTTTAGCTGTTTTTGGACACATGACATGTGTCCTCACTAACCTAAATTACTTTCTATATTGTTTTAGTCATCACATTAAAAAAATATGCAGCACATTAAAATTTATAAAAGTGTAAAAATATATCAATGCTTTTTAATGTATACTACAGTTTTCATTTCAAATGTATAGATATAATTAATAATACATCAAAATTACATACTATGGTTTGTTTTTGCTTTATTATATAGCATGGTGTCTTTTGTAGATATATAACCTGGGCTGAACTAAGATTAAAGAAAGGGAGATAATTAAAAAAAGAAAGATTTTAATATTACATTTTTCTGTAATATAAACTGTACTGATGTAAGGGGAACAACCCTTGTTTTCTTAAACGAAAAACAATAATATTACTGAATAATGTAATATTATTGTTTTCAATAAAATCTTGGACTGATGACAGAATGTCCAATCTTGCAACATTTGTGTTCCCTGCAATCACCAAATCATGAACTTGATTCCAAGAGTTTGATTTTATGATGATTAAATGATTTTATAAAGTTTCCTGATACCACATTTCCTTCATCGTAAACTAAGTAACTTCAACCTAAAGGTTAACCCAAGTACAAATGTATAAAATCCCCCCTTTATGTGGTCAATCAACCATGAAATTGATGAAACAGGTAAAATTTTATGATGACTTTTTTCTGTTAATACCCTGATGTATATGTGTACAAAGTTTCATGATGATACCAAACTTCCTTCATGTCGGGTAAACTCACTTCTGGATGATTTGGGGTCGGGATTGGCTGTTTTTTTTTCAAATTTCTGATTGTTTAAGCTTACTTAAGATTGTTTACTTTGTCCCTTATGCATATTCCACATCTCAATATTTTCTATCATTTATTTATTGCTACAAGACCAATAACATTTGACAAATAAGGAAACATTTTTGAAAAATAAAAGATACCAAACTAACCTCAAATCATGACTCAGGTCATAATAATGCATCAAAGCATCTGTCTGACCAAGATTATACAATAAATAAATGCTCTCCAGTTCTTGCCTGTTGTCATGGTGACCAGGGACCACTGAGTATAAATAGATAAGTCGTTTCAAACATTCCTGTGTGTGCTGGTTGTTGATCTTCGGGTCATATCTAGACATGGGTTCTGTACACAATCTGAAACATAAATCTTATATTTTGTTTTATTCTCTGTTATAAATATCATGTACTTGTATAATTGTTGTAATGATGCTGCCCTTCGAGGGACCATAATTGGAAATAAATTATGTCTTATATCTTATAGCAAATTTCAAAAATCTGTCAAAGTAAAAATGGCCGGATTTTGTTAAACAGGAAGTAAGCTGAGCAACAGACCTGAACTCTAATCCCATGTTTTGGGACACCACCCTGATGCTGTATACCAAATATTAAGTGGCAATGATTAGTAGTTACTAAGAAAACTTTAATGAAAGTTTTTTCCCCACATGCACGGAGCCAGCTGCCCACCGCCCAATTCAACATCCTCCATTTTATAATCCAGATTTTTCTCTCCATGAAATCTGGCCACAAATTGACATGTTGTCTGTAGGTTCTACAGATTAAGAAAGCTAAGTTGTCTAAAGTACAAGTATAGTAAAAGATTTTGCAACTTGTTATCTGTAGCATAGTATTTGTGTACATCCGTATATGAATGAGAGTCGATTTATTTTTCTAACAACATTTTTGACATTCAATTTGATCATTCAAAATAAATTTCATTAACCAGAGAGAAGATTAAGTAATGTCTGTGATATCTTCAATTTCTCTGGTTTGTCTGCCTTGTTTGTCTTTTCTTTTGGATATTTGAGACTGATCCTTCAAGTTAAGTAGTTTTTTTTTTCGTTACCTTTATTCTTGTGAATGTGGATTTTGAGATTTGAATGCCCTTTTGGTATTTATTATCTTACGTTCTGTCTTTTCTGTTTAATAACAAACCTATAACCAGCATAGATGTGGAACCGAACGATCTTCTCCAGGATCTTAATCCCAGTGGTGCCCCCTATATCCTGTATCACCATATCTTGTCGTACACATCGTAGTCGGTCAAAAACGAAATCGTAAATTTCGTTCCATTGGAGTTTGTCACTTGATATAATTCTGAAAACATAAAATATGCATATCCGATCATCATGTTACGTACATTTCCAGGGTTCTCAAACCATGAAGGCAAATTTGTCATAATTTATAACTTAAAAATAATAATAATAATAAGGGGACGACCATTTGGTTCTAAGGGGGGGGGGGGGGCTGGCAGTTTTTGTAAATATTCTGGCCTGGCCAAAGCTGAAAATAACTATTCTGGCCCTCAACCCCCAAGAAAAGAAAAGAAATATCCTGGCCCCACATCCTATAGTATATAATAGTATACAAAAAATAATTATTCTTGCCGCCAAGCGGCGAAAAATAAATTTTCTGACCCGGAAAATATTGAACCACAGTAGAAAGAGATACAGGGTAATGAGGTATAAATTTTCTAAATGATCAGAGGATGGCAATTACATTTGTAAATCTTTTTTTTTTAATTGAAAAAGCATAAGATAGATACCAATAGGGCATTTAAATTTAAATGCCAAAATTCTAAACAAGAGGCTCCCAGGAGCCTGAATCGCTCACCTGGTCTTGATGTCAACCCTATGAAGACTTTTGTATGGCTAAACGAGCTGAATGTTTCAGCATGAAAAAGCTTTTCTCTATCTGCAATAGTTTTCATTTCAAAATTGAAATAATAAAAAACACTATTATTCAATTTTTAAGGGGCTGCAACCCGTATAAGGGGTTATCAGACAACTTCAACCCTATAGAGCCTTTTTTGAGCTAAATGAGCTGAACATTTAAGCAAGCAACAGCTTTTCTTTATCTGCAATAGTTTTCATTCTATAGGCCAAAAACATAAAAAAAAAAACACTATTAAGGGACTGTAACCCCTATAAGGGATCATCTGACAACTTTGACCTTATGGAGACTTTTGTAGAGCTAAATGAGCTGAACATTTAAGCAAGCAACATCTTTTCTCTATCTGCAATAGTTTTCATTCTATAAGCCAAAAACACTATTTTTCCCCTTTAAGGGGCCGTAACCCCTATAAGGGATCATCTAACAACTTTGACCCTATGGAGACTTTTGTAGAGCTGAATGAGCTGAACATTTAAGCAAGCAACAGCTTTTCTCTATCTACAATAGTGTTCATTCTATAGGCCAAAAACATGCAAAAACGCAATTTTTCACCTTTAAGGGGCTGTAACCCCTATAAGGGGTCATCTGACAACTTCGACCCTATGGAGACTTTTGTAGAGCTAAATGAGCTGAACATTTAATCAAGCAACAGCTTTTCTATATCTGCAATAATTTTCATTCTTAAAGCCAAAAACACTATTTTTGCCTTTAAGGGGCTGTAACCCCTATGAGGGGTCATCTGACAACTTCGACCCTATGAAGACTTTTGTAGAGCTAAATAAGCTGAACATTTAAGCAAGCAACAGCTTTTCTCTATCTGCAATAGATTTCATTCTATAGGCCAAAAACACTATTTTTTGCCTTTAAGGGGCTTTAACCCCTACAAAGGGTCATATGACAACGTTCACCCCATGGAGACTTTTGTATAGCTAAATGAGCTGAACATTTTAGCAAGCAACAGCTTTTCTCTATCTGCAATAGTTTTCATTCTATAGGCCAAAAACACCACACTATTTTTCCCCTTTAAGGGGCCGTAACCCCTATAAGGGATCATCTAACAACTTTGACCCTATGGAGACTTTTGTAGAGCTGAATGAGCTGAACATTTAAGCAAGCAACAGCTTTTCTCTATCTACAATAGTTTTCATTCTATAGGCTAAAAACATGCAAAAACGCAATTTTTCACCTTTAAGGGGCTGTAACCCCTATAAGGGGTCATCTGACAACTTCGACCCTATGGAGACTTTTGTAGAGCTAAATGAGCTGAACATTTAAGCAAGCAACAACTTTTCTCTATCTGCAATAGTTTTCCTTCTATAGGCCAAAAACATGAAACAAGAGGCTCCCAGGAGCCTGAATCGCTCACCTGACATATGTGCCTGAAGTAAAGGTTATTAGGAAAATTTATTTGATGTTGAAAGGGTCATAAGATTAATAAGGGGATCATCTGACAATATGGTGGATCTTAAGGTGCTGATCACTTTTGTTCTCAATCAAAATCTAAAAATCTGTCACCCTTTTTGAGTTATTAGCAAAAAAATGCAGTTTAATCTAATGTTCTATTTTTAGCCACAGCAGCCATGTTTTACAACCAATCAAAAATCCCAACATCAGTTCTATACACCTAATGCTAATAAACAACAATACCAAGTTTGGTTTCAATTGGACTTAAAGTGTCAGAGGAGTTAACGAGGAAATGCTTTTTAAATGCTCAATTTGGACGTTCTTAGAGCAATAACTCCTCAAAGGAAAGGTCCTAAAACGATGACCCTATTACATTTTTTGTAGAGCTTGATGCAATTTACAATTTGCAATCTAAATTTCTCAAATATCTTGTATAGTTTTCAAGATATTGAGCTAAACATGTGCAAAATCTGCAAAAAATCCACAAAAAGGGCAATAACTCCTACACGGGTAGTTGGATTTTCTTCAAAATTTCAGAGCTGGTAGATCTTGAGGTACTGATCACTTTTGTGCCCATTCAAAATTTTAAAATCTGTCACCGTTTTTGAGTTATTTGCAAAAAACTTCCATTAACCTTATGTTCTATCTTTAGCTACAGCGGCCATATTTTACGACCAATCAAAAATCCCCACATTAGTTCTTTACACCTAATGCTAATAAACAACTATACCAAGTTTGGTTCCAATTGGACTTAAAGTGTCAGAAGAGTTAACGTTTTCAATGTAATGAGGAAATGCTGTTAAAATGCTCAATTTTGACGTTCTAAGGGCAATAACTCCTAAAAGGAAAGGTCCTACAACGTTGACCCTATTACATATTTTGTAGATCTTGATCTGCTTAACAACATGCAATTTAAATTTCTCAAATATCTAGTATAGTTTTCGAGATATTGAGCTAAACAGGTGCAAAATTTGCAAAAAATCCACAAAAAGGGCAATAACTCCTACATGGGTTGATTGATTTTCTTCAAAATTTCAGGGTAGGTAGATCTTGAGGTACTGATCACTTTTTACCCCCAGCCAGAATTTTGATATCTGTAGCCGTTTTTGAGTTATTTGCAAAAAACTGCATTTTACCCCTATGTTCTATTTTTAGCCATGTCAGCCATGTTTTATGAAGAATCAAAAATCCCCACATCAGTTCTAGGCACCGAATGCTAATGAACAATCATACCAAGTTTGGTTGCAATTGGACTTATGGTGTCAGAGGAGTTAACGTTTTAAAAAGTTTACGGACGGACGACGGACGGACGACAGACACCAAGTGATGACAATAGCTCACCTGACCCGAAGGGTCAGGTGAGATAAAAACGTTATTTTTCACCTTTAAGGGGCTGTAACCCCTATAAGCGATCATCTGACAACATCGACCAAATGGAGACTTTTGTAGAAATTTTGATGCTGAAGCAGTAGGGTGGCATCAGATTTCATCTATCTCTTATACTTTTTGATTTGCAAGCCAAAAACAGTAGTCTGACCCCCTGGTCTATTTTTAGTAACGGCGGCCATGTTGTTTAGACCGCGGTCACCATTTGTGCAATCTTGGTAGAGGACATCCCATAGATGAGCTGTGCAAAGTTTCAAAGCAATCCCTTCAGTCGTTTCAGAGGAGATTTTAAAAGAAAAGTTAACGACGACGACGACAGACGACGACGGACGCCAAGTGATGGCAATAGCTCACATGGACCTTCGGTCCAGGTGAGCAAAAAAAGCAGATACAAAATCAGTAAACAAATCTAGGTACTGGATTCGGCTTCCCTGATAAAAACTTTTGACTTTTCATTATCAATAATTTTGGTTTTTATACGACCACAAAATTTTTGCGATCGTATTATCAGTCCAAGATTTTATTGAAAACAATAATATTACATTATTCAGTAATATTATTGTTTTTTGTTTAAGAAAACAAGAGTTGTTCCCCTTACATCAGTACAGTTTATATTACAGAAAAATGTAATATTAAAATCTTTCTTTTTTTATTATCTCCCTTTCTTTAATCTTAGTTCAGCCCAGGTTATATATCTACAAAAGACACCATGCTATATAATAAAGCAAAAACAAACCATAGTATGTAATTTTGATGTATTATTAATTATATCTATACATTTGAAATGGAAACTGTAGTATACATTAAAAAGCATTGATATATTTTTACACTTTAACAAATTTTAATGTGCTGCATATTTTTTTAATGTGATGACTAAAACATTATAGAAAGTAATTTAGGTTAGTGAGGACACATGTATTGTGTCCAAAAACAGCTAAAAATGAAAAAAAAAACAAGTGCAAATGTCACAAATACTTTGAAACTTGTGTTGAATAGTTTCATTTAATAAGAATAAATCAAAATAAATTATTTTTTACACAAATACATCAACCATTCCATGATAATTATAATTTTCAAATAAAACAAAGGAGATAATTCACTTGAAAAATGACCATGATTATGTTATGGCAATGTTGTTGTCGTCATCGTCGTCTGTAGACACTTTGGTTTCCATGCGATAACTTTGGTTGTAGGTAACCAATTGTTATAAAATTTTGATATAATGTTTAATACCGTTAAAGGAAGGTTGGTATTGCATTTAGGGTTTCTGACCCCTACCGTTTCAGAAAAAAGGGCCAAAAGGGGCAAAAATGGGTATATTGACAAAACACATGTAGAATGTTTAATTTTCATCTGATTTTGATCATTCTTTTTTTATTGTGTTCCTCAATAAATTCTGTCAACAAAATGTAACAACAGTTTTGATGTATCTTGTAACATTACATTGCGATAAGGGGTCAAAAAGGGGCCACATCCAAAAAATCGACTTTTTTATTTGTGTTCCGATTTTCAAAATCTTTTTTTCATTGGAATCCTTGTAAAAATCCCTGCATGCGTTTTTCAATCAGATTTGCAATATCTCACACCGTTTTCAAGAATTTAGGGGTCAAAGGGGCAAAAAACGACAATTATAAGAGTTTGTCTTAGCAAATGGTTTTATCAAAAAAATATTGTATTAGGCTGACCAATTGTTACATTTTGATTGTCAGCCTAATACAATATTTTTTTGATAAAACCATTATTGATTTTTGGGTGTAGCCCCTTTTTGACCCCTGATATCAATGTAACCTTACAAGATACTTCAAAACTGTTGTTAAATTTTCCTGACAGAATTTATTAAAGATTTCAATGAAAAAAATTGACAAATTTAATGAAAGATAGTGTTCTGCAGAACATTCGTCTTAACATCCAGTTTCCCCCTTTTGGTCTGATAGGGGCAAAAATCCCTTAATACATGAGGAAACTTTCTCTAGTGGTTAGAAACATCTTTTTAAATCAACTTTTTTATGTGTTGTCCAATTTTGAAAATCTTTGGAATCATTGTAAAATCCATGCCATAATTTTTATTCAGGTTATCAATATCTCTTACCAATTTGGGGAAATTAGGTATCAGTATGTGTTTTCTTTGAAGGTTAGTATAGACTACTTAGATGTGTAAACAAAATTCAAATATGCAATTCAAAGTCCCCCAAAGAATGCATGTGTCAAAAAGCTTTGTGAGTCCACCATGGGCTGCATGTGTCAAAAGTATTTGACAATCCATATTGGGCCCCAAATGTACAGGGTTCAACATGTTGCGGTCGTATCATGCTGCGCTCGGCGTAGCTTTTTATTTGAATTTCCAATGTTTTGATTCAAATACTGCTGATGAGAGGTTACTCCTTGAAATATTGATATACAGCATAACCAAATTCCCTGTTTTTATTCCCGTATTGGTATTTATATTTTGAAACCACTGGGTCAATAATGGCTGCTGGTGGACCAGAGGTCCCCGGGGTAATCACAAGCCTGGTCGTCAGACTTGTGTGACACGAATGAACCATCAAATTTCTTATTTTTTTTGTGATTGCACTTTCCGATTGTTTAATTCAAAATTGTTTAAAACACTGTGTCTTTTCTTGTACTGCACATGGTCGATATCCTACATGTAGGTGCTCAGGATTTGGCTTTCCTGTTCAAACCTTTTGGCTTTGAGTATTTTTCATTCAATACTGTATTAGACAAATATGGGATTTCGATCTCTCAGATGTGTGCAGATGTTGGTTTGTCATATCGTTTTTTTTTTCTTTCTTTACAGGATTTGACACATCGATATTGACTGTTGGCAAGCAAAGGGTGTGCTACAGCAAGCAGGAACTGCTTACTCTTACAGAGCACCTGAGTTCACTCTTGTTTTAACTGGAGTTTGCGTTGTTGATTGATATTCAGTTATTTTTGTGTTTCCATGTTTTACATGTTGTCTGTTTTTGTCCCGCCCTGGTAGGTGTTTATTGGTTTTGTCTCTGCCCTTTAGGACTTTTGATATTCAGATACCCCATTGGAACCTCTGCTTCTTATGAATGAAAGAAAACAGCACAGAGAAACAGACAACATAAAAACACACAAAACAAATGAAGAGTTATCAACCCTGCGAACTCAAATGCTCAAGGACGCTTACCATTCCTGCCTGATGCAACAGGCAACACACCCATCACATTTCAGCCATAATCAAGACATAAAACAAAGGTGGTAAAGGGTTATTTTTGTGCTATGTTTTTGACGTTATTATTTTACGTGTTTTTGTGATTTTGATTTTGATTTCTCCGGTTGGGGAGGTTGTACATGCTCGGCTTTGTCTGTATTTTTGTCCCGTGTTTTGCATTTTTAGATTTTTATTACCCATGTTTCGTTTTCTGCCTTTTTGGGGCATGTGATTAATTGGTGTTTTCGATTACTGTGAAAGTACTAAATTCCTGGGCATCAATTTTTCGTGGATTGGAAGTAAACTCCTTATTCGTGGATTCTTGAATTCGTGGTTTTAACACAATCTCTATTAAAAGCAATGTGTAATACACATTTTGTTGGGAACTTAATTTCGTGGTTTGCCTGACCCACGAAAATTGATACCCCACGAATAATAATACTTTCACAGTATCTGAATTCATTTTTCTAGTGTTTCCTGATTTTTATAAAGTTCTCTTGCTTCATTTACAGCGTTTTCGAAGCATGTGTTTTTGTGTTGGGATCTCCCCTTTACCACCCCCATAAACAAGTTGTATTAAATGACAGGAATATGGCATAAAATAGAAATGAATTTTGTTTGCGCATTTAAAAAAAAAATACTGTGTTCAATTCGTCTATGAAAACTACTGACCTACCAAGCAGATAGTCTACTGTCCTATCAAGGACATCAGGAGGTCGAAGGTCATCTGGTTGTGGGTCAGACTTCCCAGCCGCAGGTCGACTGTACTCTTTGACCATTTTATCAGGATCTGGTACAAAACTATCAAAAGAATAGAGTCGAAATAAGTATGCAATGCACAAATTAATTATCAACACATGTAATTTCATTAGCTTTTTTTAGCATTTATTTTTTTGATTATTCTGAAATTAATCTATATAATATATAAACAGTATACCTTATAGTGGGAAATTTTTGCGAGGTTCTAATTTTCGCTATATTCGCGACCATTATCATGTTATTCTACTGCGAAATATTGAACCCGCGTAATATAGAATCAATATTAATTTGCATTGAGAATACAATGAAATCACGAAAATAAATGTCCGCGTTATTAAAAACTTGGTCAAGTGGTATGATATCGCGAAATTTGAAGTCCGCGAAAATTACCCGCTATACGGTATATAATGTTTAAAATGAATACATGTACATGTATGTATCAAATTTAATGTCACTTGTTTGGAATAACACAAGGGATTTTAACTCATGACATTAAATAAGATGTTTATCATCCATTGTTTACTATATATATCTTTTTTATCTTAAGTAAATATTTCTCCATAAGAATGCAAAGCAAGGAAAAACAGGCATTAACACAGGTAACTCATTAAGAGATTCATTAAGAGTTTCAAATAATTTTTTGAGAGCAAAAAGTGTTATTAAAAAGTTTTCCATGGGAGTTACTGTAATACAAATGTACATATACATGTACAGGTCAAGGATTTTTGTAAATAGAAGTTCAATGGTCCTGAACAAGAGGCTCCCAAGAGCCTGAATCGCTCACCTGAACTACACAGATACATGTATTTGTAGATATTATTGTGCTTAACCATATGCGATTTAAATTTATGAAATATCTTGGTTAGTTTTCAAGATATTGGGCTTAAAAAGTGCAAATTTGGCAAAAATTAGGAAAAAGAACAATAACTCCCACATCAGCAGTCAGATCTTTTCCGAAATTTCAGGACAGGTAGATCTTAATATGCTGATCACTTTTGATTCTTGCACAATTTTGATATCTGAAACCAATTTTGAGTAAGTATTAGCAAAAAAATGAAATTTGCCCCTATGTTCTATTTTTAGCCATGGTGGCCATGTTTTTTTACGAATCAAAAATCTGAACGATAGAGTTGTAGCATATAAGCTATCAAACAGTGTGCCATGTTAAGATGCAGTTGGTCTTACCGTTTCAGACAAGTCAGGGGAAAAGTAATGAACAATGGTAAATATTGACGCTTTAAGGGCCATAACTCCTAAAAGAAATGGTTCTACAGCTTTGACCTAATTACATGAATTGTAGATCTTGATGTGCTTAATCATATACAATTTGAATTTTTGAAATATCTTGTATAGTTTTCAAGATATAGGGCTAAATAAGTGAAAAATTTTGAAAAAAATCCAGAAAAAGGACAATAACTCCTATGTCATTTGTTGGATCTTCTTGAAAATTTCATAGCAGGTAGATCTTGAGATGCTAATCACTTTTGTCTCCCATAAGAATTTTGATATATGTTACCGTTTTTGAGTTATTTGCAAAAAACTGTAATTTGACCCCTATGTTCTATTTTAAGCCATGGAGGCCATATTTTTTGACGAATCAAAAATCCGAACAATAGAATTGTAGCATTAACGCTATTAAACAACTGTGCCAAGTTTGGTTGAAGTTGGATGTATGTTGTCAGACAAGTTAATCTTTGAAATTCAGGGTAAAAGTAAAGAAAAATGGTAAAATTTGACGCTTTAAGGGCCATAACTCCTAAAAGAAATGGTTCTACAGCTTTGACCTAATTACATGAAATGTAGATCTTGATGTGCTTAATCATATACAATTTGAATTTTTAAAATATCTTGTATAGTTTTCAAGATATAGGGCTAAATAAGTGCAAAATTTTGAAAAAATCCAGAAAAAGGGCAATAACTCCTACATCGGTTGTTGGATCTTCTTGAAAATTTCTGGGCAGGTAGATCTTGAGGTGCTGATCACTTTTACCCTTTGCCAGAATTTTGATATCTGTTACGGTTTTTGAGTTATTTGCAAAAAACTGCAATTTACCCCTATGTTCTATTTTTAGCCATGGCGGCCATGTTTTTCAACGAATCAAAAATCCCCACGCTAGTTTTATACTTCCTATGCTAATTAACAACTGTGCCAAATTTAAAAGCCATTGGACTTATGGTGTTAGAGGAGTTAACGTTTGAAAAATGTTAACGACGACGGACGACGGACGACGACGGACGACGACGGACGCCAAGTGATGGCAATAGCTCACATGGACCTTCGGTCCAGGTGAGCTAATAAAAAAATTGAAGGTTTGGGACCTTGGACCAGTGCTAATCTGAACCCCTGTAGGTTTGTTCAATATAGGCCATAATAAAATAATTCCTAGATTCTCATCCAAATTTCTTGAAAATATAGGGCAAATTTTATTTTTTTATCCATTTTGATCAAATATGCTGCCATTCTTAAAAGAAATTGATAAAAAATACACAAAACTTGTCAAAAAATCAAAGGAGGCTGAAAAAATCGGGGCAGGAGGGGATGAAAATCTAGGATATTATTTTAATGGCCTTACCTTCCATTTTTATAAGATTTCTCTAGGCTGTGTACTAATCTCTCCCTGATTCGTCTGGAAGTAGAGAACAATAACAAATAAATTATTATAATTAATAGGGTTAATATTAACAAGATTGCCCCCCATTGCCGTATTAAAGTTTAAAATTTACTAAAATTTGAAGAATTAAAATTGCATTGGGATAGGATCAACAAGATATCATGACAAACAATCCTACAAAATTTCCTGAAAATCTGTTGAGTGGTTTCAGAGGAGTTGCGCTCACAGAGTGTTCCTATGAACTAAAATGAACAAAGTTGATAAAGTCCCATATTCCTATAAAATTTGTTGAATCAAAATGGCGGTGTGATATGATCAACTACATACATGTATCATGACAAACATGACAAACAATTCTACAAAATTTCATAAAAATCTGTTGTGTGGTCTCAGAGGAGTTGCGCTCACAAAAGTGTGACAGACGGACGGACAGATGCACTGACGGACAGATGAAGACCATTACTATGTCCCTCTGTCACGTTTCGACGGGGGACAAAAAAAGCATCTATTTTTTAGATAAAATGCAACAACAAAAGAACTAGGGACCATGTGTTACATGACGTATTATTTTCTGTGCATAATCATTTGTTGCATACTTTTCAAAAACATACAAAATTCAATGTATATGTAGTGGCAGAATTCCAGCTGACTTGCTTTTTTTTCTTCTACATCATATTTTGGGTCATGTGATATTTGACAGTAGGAGTTTAGGGAGCAACCATTTGATTTTTATGGGGGTGGGCAATGGATAATTTCTTTGTCCTGTCACTTGGTTTTTTTTTCCGTGCTTGTGCGCACACTTTTTTTTTATTTTTTAAAAGCAACTATAAATTTTTTAGCCAAAAAATACCATCCGGCCTTTTTTTCATACTGGAAATTTAACTCATACTGCTATTGACTTGACTAATAAAGCAACTTAAGTTTTGTTTTCCATGAAAAATTATACATCAGACCATAGTCAATTACCTATAAAAGCATCATTAACAGATAACTTAGTTAACCCATTCTTACTTATAATGCAGATTTATGGACTATTTTCTAAAAATTTTTAGGGCTAAAACAAGAGCTGATAAAAATAATAGTAAATTCACATAATGTGAATGAAATTCATTATGGTTTTATTAATAAAATGCCAATTGAAAAACTTCATCTTTCCTTTTGTAAAAATATTTTAGGGATAAAAAAAATTCTCAAACTTGTCAGTAAGAGCTGATCTTGGAAGACTTCCAATAGAGTCTTTTATTCTTATACAAGCTCTCAACTATCTGATAAGATTAGATAATGAAGATATTAATCCTTTATCAAAAGAATCTTTTCAATTAAATAAAGATCTAGATGAAGAAGGAATTTATACATGGTATACTTTTGTAAAACAATCTTCAGATATAATTGGCCTTTAATATGCGAATGAAATAAAAATATGTACTAACAAAAATGAAGTGATAAAATGCAAAAACACCATAAAAAAGAAAGCTTTGCATTACTATGAAAACATGTTTACTTCTATGATAAAAGAGTTAAAAGAAGAAAACAAAATTTGTCTTTACAAAATTATTAAAAGTAATGAATTTGAGTGTGAAAAATATCTTCATTACCCAAATTTAAAAGACAACTTATTGCAAGGTTTCGTATGAGTGATCATACACTTATGATAGAACTTGGAAGATATCAAAACATTCCTTGTTCTCTCAGAATATGCAAACTTTGTAATGAAATTGAGGATGAAATGCATTTCTTCAACATCAAGTTTTCCCAAACTTTCAATGCCTTTTTTGAAGATTTCTACATAATGAATGTTTGAAAGCTACACAAAATGTACATGTATTCAGTTTCTATTTTTTATTTTGGTATCTTCGCAAGCATTTAGGACAATACCATTATCATAAATGTTTGTTGCTTATTTTAAATTTAGACAAATCAGGTTGTCTGTCATGTCTGTAGTGCTTTTTGTACATGTAGAGCTCTCTATACTATAGTACAAAAAAAATATTTTCGTAAACAATATCCCTTTAATGTACACACTACACACAGGGGCTTACTCCTGGCATTTGGGGTCGAGAGTCAAAATCCGACCAGCCATGGATCCTAGCATTTGAGGTCAACAGTTAAAGCGCGACCAAAAAAACTAAATTAGGATTTCAAGTAGTCAAACATGGGAGAAAATAGTAAGTTCGCTCCTGGAGGGAGAGAAAATGGTAAAAATGTCAACAATTTAGCTGTACTATGGGCTAAATTTCCATTCAATGTCCTGTAAATCACACTTGTTTTCCCAAACTTTCCATATTACCTACGTTTACCTACGTTCTTTATGAACGCAGGACCTGCTGGTCCTCTGTGTTCATCTCAGGTTGATATTCTGTTGGTGTAACTTCTTTGTCACTTCCTCTAATTGGTCCATATTCCTCTGTGAAGTCGTATTTCAGTGGATGTTTCTTCCAATGGTTGTCAAGTCTATTTTCAAACACTTTCACTTTGGTGGCAGATACAACATGATCAGGCAGACTATTCCAGGTGTCAACAACTCTGTTTGTAAAGAAATGTTTTCGTACATCAAGTCTGCATCTGTGTTTTACAACTTTCTTGCTATGTCCTCGTGTGGTGTTATTATTCATTGTGAACATTCCCTCTGTCGTGTTTGCATCGTAAATTCCTGCCAGTATTTTGAAACATTCAATTAAGTCTCCTCGTAGCCGCCTATATTTCAGTGTTGGTAGTTTTAGTATTTCTAATCGTTCTTGGTAGCTCTTTTCTGCCATATTCGGGAGCATCTTGGTGGCCCTCCTCTGAACGTTCTCTATTGTTTCAATATCTTGACTTTAATATGGACTCCATACACTGTTGGCGTACTCTAAATGAGGTCTTACTAGAGCTTTAAAAAGGAGACAGAATGATTTATGATCTAATGAGCAGAATGTTCGATGAATGATACCAACAATTTGGTTAGCTTTGTTGACTTGTATTTGGATGTGCTTGTCAAAGGATAGGTTACTGTCTATATTTACTCCTATATCCTTTTCAATGTCGACTACTTCGAGTGTTGTTGTAGTACCGTCATACTTTTTCATAGTGTATGTATGATTGTCACAATTTTTCCATTTGCTGTGTATTTTCAATACTTTGCATTTGTCTGGGTGGAATCTCAACATCCATTCGACACTCCAATCAAAAAGACTATTTAGATCATGTTGTACAAGTTCGATGTCGTCATCAGTTTGTATGTCTCTAAACAATTTGGTATCGTCAGCAAATAAGAAAACTTCAGAGATCACGCATTCGGGTAAATCATTGATGAAAATGACAAAGAGTATTGGTCCCAGGACAGAACCCTGGGGTATACCACTCGTGACATCGTGCCATTTTGAGTAATGTCCATGTATATGTACACGTTGTTTTCTGTTGCTCAAAAAGTCCTGCACCCATCGACAAGTTTTGTCACTTATACCGTACTGTTTTAGTTTCTGAAGAAGGCGTTTATGGGGCACCTTGTCAAATGCCTTCATAAAGTCCATATAGATGGAGTGTACTGTTCCTCCTCTATCTAGGATTTGGGTCCATCTGTCAAGGACTTTCAAAAGCTGAAGCGAAGTTGACCTACCACCAATGAATCCAAATTGTTTGCTGCTGAAGAGATTTTGAGTGTTCATGTGCTCGACTATTTTCTTGCGAATTAGTTTTTCCATGACTTTGCATATGACACTGGTGAGGCTTACGGGGCGGTAATTGGACGGTGAAGTTTTATCTCCCTTTTTAAATAATGCTGATATCTGACCGATTTTCCACTGTTCTGGTACAACACCGCTGTTGAAACTGTCATTGAATATCATACAAAGTGGCGTATCGATGACATCTGCCAGCTCAAACAAAACTTTTGGATGAACTTGATCAGGGCCTGGTGACTTTGACGTGTTGAGGTCTTTTAGGATCTTATTTATATCTTTCTTTGTAATTGGTGAATCACTTGATTGTTGGTCGCAATAACGCTTTCCTGTATCAACAGGGTCATCTGTCTCTGATGTAAAAACACTACTGAAAAATTCAGCAAGTACTTCCGCTTTATCATAATCTGTTGTGGCAACAAAGGATGCTCCATCAACCTCAGTGTGTAATTCAGATATACCAGATACGGACTTGCGTTTGGAGTTCACATATTTCCAAAAGTTTTTACAGTTAGATTTAGCAGACTCAGCAATTGCCTTTTCCCTCTGTTTTCTTTCATTTCGTGTAACTGACTTTACTTTATTTCTAGCTTTGCAGTAATCTCGATAGTGTTTATTGTCTCTAGTTTCAATATAACGGGTCCATAATCTATGCTTTCTTCGGATGCATTTGACGGCTTCGGCTGATAATGGCATTTTACCTTTTTTTTTTCTCGGTTTACTCTTTGGAATACAAATGTCCATTGCTTGTGTAAGTCTTTCCATAAATATGTTGATCATTTCTTCAGTCGATTTGTTGCTCAAAAGTTCTTCCCACTCAATGGAAAGTTCTTGTCGTATTTTGTCATAATCTCCCTTTGAATAATTGTACTTCTCACTAGTGATAGATTCATAGTCTATATTACATTGGTATTTGAAGTTAAGAATGCAGTGGTCGCTTGATCCAAGTGGGTTCTCATGTAAGATTTTCGATACTCTGTTATTGTCATTTACTAATATAAGATCTAGTATATTCGGCTCTTGATCGTTTCTATATCTTGTAGGATTACTCACTAACTGATCGAAGTAGCAGTCGCGGACGCATTCGATAAACTTCAAGTCTATATCGTTTGTAGATTTCCATTCTGTCCAATCAATTTTAGGAAAATTAAAATCTCCTGTTATGAGAACTTGGCTGAATTTATCTTCCAGTTTACTGACTTTGATAAGTAAATTATTAAGTTCTGTCACATTTTCATTCTCAGATGATGGGCTTTTGTATATGCAGCCTACTAAAAGTTTATCATTGTCTTTCAAGTTTATTTTGATCCACACATGTTCTTTGAAGTTCGACTCTATTTTAACCTCTACTGCTTTAAGTTCCACTCTGGTGTATATTATTATTCCTCGACCTTCCCTTGGTGGAAAATTATCAGGGAAAAAATCGTAACCATTCAATGATAATTCGGCTTTGTCTATTTTATATCTATAATGTTTTGGTAAGACCTCAGTAATTATGATTATATCTGGTTTTGAATCCTCATCGGTCAGATAACGGATTTTCAATTCATCATACTTGTTCATGAAACAGTCTGCATTTGTGTAAATGCATGATAATTCCTTTAAAACACAATGTTCGATTTTTTTGGTTTTATCAATTTTACTTTTGTTAAAATCCCTATAACTTTCAGGTAACTTATGTACAAGGTTAAAATCCATAGTGTCTATCGCACTCTTTATTCCTGTTTTAGTACTTTTACACGCCTTCTGGCCCACGGTGGACCCCGTACTATGTACTTGTATTTCCCCGATACATTTTTGTCGTTCAAGTCTTTTGCCTCCAGGTAGGTCTTCTTGTATATTTCACGTTCATCCTTTGTCATATCATGGGTTATACTGATGCCAGCAAAGGGACTGTCGGCATCAGCCTCCTTGAGATGTGTTAAGTTTTTCATGAAGGATCGCTTTGAGTCAATATCTGACCATACCACCTTGATTGGTCTTACTTTTGTTGTTTCATCCTCAATTTCTTTGTTTTCTGGACGTTTACCGATTCTGGTGACGCTTACAACATTATCTTCGGCATTCAAGAATGTTGCTAACTCTTTTACAAATTTCGTATCATTCTGTTTACGAACTGTTGCAATTTCGCTCTTGCATTCTTTGACGCCATGAATAATAATGTTTTTTTCTCTTACGCTACTATCTCGTATGTCTGAAACTTGTCGACTAATAGTTTCCTTGATTTCGGCAATGCTTGTCTGCTCAGTATTGGAAACGGACTCTTTAAGTGTTTCTTTGACTATTTCTTTAACTTTGTCCGTGTCAACTTTTCTTGATATTTCACTTTCCAGCTTACATACTTTGTCGGTGTCTGCCTTTTTGGATATTTCAGTTTCAAGTTTGCGCACACGTTTCTCCATAGCTTGCATAAAAGCTGCACAGCGGGCCTCTATTTCCCGATCAGTACGGATATTTTTCATGACTTTTTCTTCACAGTTATGACAAAACCAATGTAAAGATGGATTGGTGTATGTTTCATATTGATCTGGGGTTAGCTCTAGACATTCACTGCAATAACAGTCGCTGCAATACTCACACTGAATTATTCTATCAGTATCTTTTGTAAAGTCTGTTTTGCATGTGTGGCATGTCCATACATCATTTGACTTATCTTCTTTGTTCTTAGTTTGTGATTGGGAGCCAGTTCTATTTCGGCTTGATGTACGTGATGGTTGAGTTTTTGGCGGCATAATGGCAGGAGTGTGTTGTTGGTTACCTGATCGATTATTGGTAGAAAAACTAGCTATTTTAGAGTTCAGTGGACAGATTGATATCAGTTTTCACTATTGTCAGTGTTATTATAGATTTCTTTGCTTGATATGGGTGACCTTTTACTGTTTTTACTTTGTTGACATTTCAAAAAACGTCCATCTTGATTGACCGGAAGTGACTAACCTTATCATTTTAACGCTTTTTGCTTTGAAAATTTCGAACGTCATCCAGCGCATGTGTGACCCACGAGAAAAGCTAGTTTGTTTTTATTTTCGAATAAATATTTTTAAGAATAGATACATGTATCACATTAAAAACATTTTCAATAATTATTTAGGTTTAAAAATAATTTTAGATATGTTTTGACTTCGGGGGCGTCACAGGTTAAAACCTGACTCATATTATAGCGAGAACAATATTTCTAAAAGACTCATACAGATTAATTTCAAAAGTTGGACACATTAAGGAGCATTTGCCAGTCAAACATTTTGCCTCAAATTTTGCAGGGGTAATAAGTATAGGGGAGAGAAATGAATGAAAAGATGTCTATAAGATTTCTATTCGGAATTTTCTAGACTCTACATAAAAATAATATAAGTTGGGAGAACTTGATCTGGATTGATTCACTAAATTCATTGGTTCCTATGAGCCGCGTAAGGTCACATGCAAATATTGACATTGTATATGTGCACACACTTTCTCTGACGTAGTAGATGGTGCGTTTGATAGGTAAATCCTGAGAAAATTATTATCTCAGGTTAATCGTGAAAATTGAATCACTGAGAAAAAAAGAAATAAAAACTAAAAAATAAATCATCGGGTACGTTTAAATACACTTTCATCTTATTTAGGATTTTTAAAAATATCATTACAACAAACAACTATTAATGAACAAGGGGCTCATAGAAGGCCAATATTATACCCCCCTTTTTTATTGCGTCTTCTGATAACATGTCTCGCATTGCCTTACTATGCAATGTCGGCTGCTGCAGCATGCAATACCACATAGGAACGATCCTGGTGTGTGATTTATTAACAAATTTATACATATAGCCTGTCGTGACAATGCGAAGTTCAACTTGAAAAAAATAATACATGACTTTATTGGAATCATATATGCAAGTAGACCTTGGACCTATTACTAGCCTCGTTGAAGGCTTCTGGCGGTTTTTCATTGACTTTAACTGTGATGTGCTGTGCATGTGAGCTGTGTCGCATGCACCTTTTCCACGGAGTATAGATCTCATTTTTTTCTATTTAATTAGTTAGTATACTGTTATAAACTTTGGCTTATTTGATAATAAGAAGAATGAATGAGATATATAGTGGGTATCAAGATCTCAATTATCCATGAAACTCATGACTCATGCAACTGAGATTTTTTATATAATGTAAATACTCTGTGGTCTCTGTAACATCGTAACAGACCCCCAGTTACAAATAAGCGAAAGTGGGGTTCAAAAAGCGCCACTGGACCATACAGGTTTTTTCAGAGATATATAATCATAACAGGACCGGAATTCTGTTAAAAAAATTGGGCAAATTCATTATAATAAGGATATAATATCTGCACCTGCATTTTCTAATCCGAGACCAACATAAAATTAAACGGACTACCTAAATATCTTTAGTTTAACATGTTTGCTGTTTTAATATACTCGTATTATTGATAGTTTACAAAATGCTGCTGAAATGCCCATAAGACATCATACGCCTGCAACATTTGGGATGGACGGACTAACGGACCCGAACACTATATGCCCCTTACTTTCGTAGATGTGGCATACAAAATAGCCACGGATATTATTTCTATAAAATATCTTCTGTTGAACGTTTCAAGGTTTTGATTTAATGAATTGTGTATGCTTGTATCTAGATGAATACAACATGTATTAGGTTTCTTAGCCGAGGAGACTTCCAGGACCAATCATTAAGCATTCAGCTGAACCACACAAGTCTCTATTATCAGGCAAATAACCAAAACAAGAGTCTCTAACCCAGAAATCTAAAATCACTTTGTAGCTAAACAATTTTGCAATGCTGACTTTCCCTCTAGCACTAACGGTTTTTAAGGTAAAATTTTACAAGAGGCTCCCATGAGCCTGAATCGCTCACCTGGTCCTCAAGCCATAAGAGTCTTCTATATAATGAGTCATCCGACATCAACCGAATGAAGTCTTTTGTTGAGCCTAATGTGCTGAAGGTTTAAGAAAGCAACAGTTTTTTCGTCTGAAATACTATTCCGACATTTTTTTTTAGCAAAAAACATGAAAAACGCCATTTTTTAACTTGAAAGGGCCTTAACCACTGTAAGGGGATATTTGACAACTTTGATCCAAAAGAGACTTCTGTTCAATTTAATGAAAGGAAGGTTTAAGTCAGCAACAGTTTTCTCTGTATGCAATAGTTGTCATACTATAGGACAAACACATGAAAAAAGCTATTTTTATCCTTTAAAGTACCAGAACCCCTTTTGACCAAGTGTATAAAGTTTGAAAGCAATACCTTCAGTAGTTTCAGAGAAGATTTTTTAAAAAGAAAATTTAACGGACGCCTAAAGACATGTGCCTAATGATAAAATTAGCTCATAATATGACCATTCTGATCAGGTGAGCTAAAAATAAATGATTCATAGATCTTAAGGTTGATATCATATTGATACAAACCTATATACGAACATGCATACTTTAAGTCTAGGACCAGCATAGTATGTATATGCAAATTATATGCAGTTTTACCCCATTCAGCAGTTGCACCATCACTGAGTCACTGAGATGATACAACCTTCTTCTTCCTACAAGTTTTGCTTCAAATATCTCATATCCCATGAATAAAACATGGCATGATTCCATGTTTCCAAATATGCCCTTAAGAAAATTTTTCGATATGTTCCTGTTCAACAGTTTGAACTATTTTCGTTTTGAGCACTTTTTATGCCCCCGCGACGACATGTCGGCGGGGGGGATTAAGTTTTACTCATGTCCGTCCGTACAAATTTCCGTCAAGGTTTTCTCAGGAACCGTATATGAGAATGATTTTAAACTTGGTAGGATGGTTCAGTATAACAAGCTATACGTCCTAAGCGATTTTGAGACCTGTCGGACATCTACTTCCTGTTTAGGACTTAGGCCAATGTGAAAATATGTCAACATGACTTTGAATATTTCCGTCTAGCTTTTCTCAGGAACCGTACATGAGAATTATTTGAAACTTTGTAGGAATGTTCAGTATGACAAACTATACGTCCTAAGTGATTTCGAGACCTGTCGGACATCTACTTCCTGTTTGTGACTAGGGCGATATAAAAATCAACTTGAAAATTTCCGTCAAACTTTTCTCAGAAAGTTTACATGGGTATGATTTGAAACTTGGTAGGATGGTTCAGTATGACAAACTGTACGTCCTTAGCAACTTTCAGGGGCATCTACTTTCTATATGGAGCCTAGCGGGGGATTCTGTGTCCCATGGACACATTCCTTCTTTATTGTTCAATATTGTTCTTTTTTACCTTCCAATGTTTTTGATTTGAATGCTGCTGAAGAGATGTTACTCCTTGAAATATGCATATACTGCATAACCAACTTACCCATTTTGGTATTTATAATCTGCAATAATTTTCAGTATAGTATAGACTAGAGACTCCATGAAGACTAAATCACTTCCCTTATTTCTAGAACAATTTGGGTTACAACATGTAGCTTAAGGAACCAGTAGTTAACATTCCAAGACAAATACTAATTTTACAATTTCAAAGGGACTTATTGGGATTTATATAAAGAAGAAATGCATAACTTGATGTAAAATAGCATGGCCTATATAATTTTTTACCTTTGTGATAAATATGTATATTTTCTTATACACATGGCTAAGAGGTATTGTAGTTTGGCTTTAAATTTTTGTTACCAGTACTTTGCTTTTGATTCTCATAACCTTGCAATTATTTTGATAAAATGGTTGCTAATGAGAGGTTATTCTTTGAAATATGAATAAACAGCATAACAGAATACTAGTAAATCATTTTATTGACAGCTGTTTGATACTTTAGGTGTGTGTGTGCATGTTTAACACTCTTTATCAACGCACCTGGACCAGTTTGATACTTTGACTTAAACATACATGACATACATGTAGCAGTAACTGATTTAAAACTAAATACATAACATGAACATCCCTTTGAGTTTCAGTTTTTATCATAAACCTTTAAAAAGTGTCTTTTCCTTCTTTCTTTAAAAGTTTGCACACCTTGTGGTATATTTTTTGTATCATCGGCATAAGAAAAATAGTTGGGTTTTTTTGAAAAACCAGCATCAGTGACTATACTGATAATATATCTTTAAGTTGTGAAAGAAAAAAAATCAAAGACTTCAAATATGTTTCTTCCAGTACTAGTCCATCTGATTGGGATGTTAACATTTTGATAGACACTTCTTGATACCTGAAACATAAAAAAAATCAAAGCACTTCTTTAAAAAAATATATTAATAAATTAAAAACAAATCGCTACCAAACTAAATATTTTCACTATCACAATAAAACCTGGTTCAATAAAGAACATGTACATGTATGTACATAAACAATGTACATTTATAATTACCACTTTATGGTGTTTATTCTTGTACATTTTTAATATAAATTAGATACTGTTTATTCATTTTCATGCTTCTGTACTTCAGATAAAGAAGGTAATCTTTCAGAATACAATGCATTCGCATGTACAATTTATACATGTACATGATGTAGATACATGTATTGTGTTCAATGTTTCTGTATATTGTTGTTCATGTCCTTGATACATGTAGATACATGTATTGTGTTCAGTGTTTCTGTATGTTGTTGTTGTCCTTGATGTTCCTTGAATCATGTGAATTATGTATTAATTTGAATTTTATATTAATTATAGTACCAATTTGATTGCCTCTTTGATACAATGAATGACTTTGCTACTGTTGCATGAACTTAAGGAATTCCAGTTCCAAATCTTTCCTCTTAAAATTGCCTTTCACTCTTCCATCTTGACATGTTCATCTACCATGTTCATGTGTAGACACACATAGATGGGTGGGCCATACTAAAAATAAATGGCGTTTGTAAACAAACGGCTATTTTGTAAACACAATTGTCATTTTCTTCAGATCTAAAAAATATGTGTTTTTCTTTGAAAACTACGCTAAATTACATTCCATTATATCTATTTTTTATAAATTGGTCGTTTAAAAGTGAAATATATAGAAACAATTGACCACTGAAAGTTGAATTTCATTCCGACAAAAAATTGTCGATATGGCAAGACGTTTACGCCATTATACAACGATTTTCAACATCTGATTTGGAAAAAAGGACTGCAGAAATAACAAAGAAAAATAGATAACATCAAAGCTGAAAACAAAATCTAGCATCTGTCAAAAGACTAACCTGATATTTAAAGGCATGTCCGCGAAATCAGACTTTTTATGGTTTCTTATTGACATCAAAAAAATCTTCCATTCCTTATTATTTCCCTTGCATTTACCTGAATTTTGTGTCGGTGTTCATGCTCACTGTTTATATTTATCTTAATCTTATTTTTCTCGTTTTTTAAAGCGTTCCTCTGACTTGAGCTTTTCAAATATAAAATCTTTCTTAAAATAGGAAAGAATTTCAACATTTTCCGGAGTCATAATCTCTTTTGCGCTTATTATCGCAGTAATAATAATATGAATTACAAGAAAGTTATTGACATAAGCCTGAGGTATAAAAAATCAGGTAAATGCAAGGGAAATAATAAGGAATGGATGATTTTTTTTATGTCAATAAGAAACCATAAAAAGTCTGATTTCGCGGACATGCCTTTAAATATCAGGTTAGTCTTTTGACAGATGCTAGATTTCGTTTTCAGCTTTGATGTTATCTATATTTCTTTGTTATTTCTGCAGTCCTTTTTTCCAAATCAGATGTTGAAAATCGTTGTATAATGGCGTAAACGTCTTGCCATATCGACAATTTTTTGTCGGAATGAAATTCAACTTTCAGTGGTCAATTGTTTCTATATATTTCACTTTTAAACGACCAATTTATAAAAAATAGATATATTGGAATGTAATTTAGCGTAGTTTTCAAAGAAAAACACATATTTTTTAGATCTGAAGAAAATGACAATTGTGTTTACAAAATAGCAGTGTGTTTACAAACGCCATTTATTTTTAGTATGGCCCACCCATCTATGTGTGTCTACACATGAACATGGTAGATGAACATGTCAAGATGGAAGAGTGAAAGGCAATTTTAAGAGGAAAGATTTGGAACTGGAATTCCTTAAGTTCAGTAGCAAAGTCATTCATTGTATCAAAGAGGCAATCAAATTGGTACTATAATTAATATAAAATTCAAATTAATACATAATTCACATGCATGATTCAAGGAACTTCAAGGACAACAACAATATGACTATATCTTAAGTAGCATCACACTCTTGTCATGTCAACGAAATGAGTTTTGGAACTAGAAATTTTTGGAGTGTTAGTTGGAAGAGTGTACACCACTCAAAATATAGCCAAAGGGAGGGAGGTGGGGAAAACAAAACAAAATTCCCCTACAAATATTCTCTCATATTCAGAGTGCTTTAATTCCCAGTTCAAACAAACTAAAAGATACGATTCCACTATTGGACAATTTCTATCCTATCCTACTGCTCCTCGACTAATGAATTAGAACAGGTAATCTCGTTTCCTCTCGCGTGATGTCACTTACGATATGACTATATCTTAAGTAGCATCACACTCTTGTCAACGAAATGAGTTTTGGAACTAGAAATTTTATCCGTGTTAAAGATGAATGAACACCAAATATATAAAAAAAACAAAAATTATCACAGAATTTAAACCCAACACTCAAAACTAAAACTAACAAAAAAGTCGAAAAAATCTAAATTACAGAATAACGGAATTGCATAACATTGTCAATCTACAAATGGTACTAAACATGACCAAGTAAAGTTTCAAACCTAAATAGTTTCTCATGTTTTTTATGATCGTAAGGACAGACAGACAAAACGAAAAACTATAGGGTATCGCATTTTCAATGTGGATTCCGAATTTTACAAACCTCTAAATTCCCTAGATTTCCCTAGATTATCTAATAAATTAAATGGGAAGTGTAGGAAATAAAACAAAACATCAAAAATGATATTTATTATATATAGTACAGACAACATAACATTACATAAAAGGAAATGCTGGTTGAAGATGACCTGTATCGCCCATTTCTTTGAAGACAGAGGCGGTATCTATGTCTGAACTAGCCACTTGCTTAAACATGTAGCTCACAGAACCCGAATCGATTATCTTATTTAATCTAGAATAATGCAAAAAGGAGTCTTTTGAAAACCAGCCAACATGGTCCATAATATCTTTAGTATTACCACAACCATTCAGAGCCAGAGTTACTGCGCAACCACCTCTAAGACTATGAGGAGTTTCACCCTCATCAATGTTTAAAGTTCGCAAATAAACCTTCAATCGGGAATAGACTGCAGATGAGGAGAAAGGAAGCTCTAAAACTTGTTTTTTAGCGTCGACTGGGCGGAATAAATAGCCAGAAGTGAGATCAATCCCTAAATCTTTCGCTTCCTTAACATATCTAATAAGACCTACAATAGGACAAACAATGCTATTTTCTATTCGTTGAACCGCGAATACATTTTTTCTACCCTTTTTAAATGTTTTACCAGTTGTGTGACAAAATAGGAAACCTTCGTCACCTGGTAATTTTCGAACTTCCTGGCTTAAGCATTTCCCTAAATCGCCTGCACGATCACCCGCAAAGAATTGCAATTTAAAAAACGCTTGATCACGTAAATAGATAAATTTGTCTTTTACCGGAATAGTCTCATCTTTTAGCTTTTCGTGAATATACTGACATATAATTTTTAATTTGTTGACAAATAGAGGTTTTGCCTGTTTAACTGCAACATGAGAAACGCATTGTTCAAGTTGGACTGCTTCCAAATATCCCGTCAACATCTTTATAGACTAGAAATTTTCTTATATCTTCTGGAGATGCATCGTGTATAAATTTTGAGGACGACAACAAGAATTTTTCTAATTCCTTTTGGAGGCTAGACTTTCTTTTGTTATAAGCTCCATTATCAATCAAATTATCCAAGAAACGCAGCCTCTGTTCGCATATATTCTCTGATAAACTAACTTTATGATTAGGAATTAAAACTGTATTTTCTTTTCCACAAGATTGACAGAATTTGAAGTGAAAATCATTGGGGTATCTACATAAGCCACACAACTCAGCTGGTTTCCATACCCTTGGAACCTACAAATAAAATAGTTGTATATAAACCAGGAGAAAAAAAAAACAAATATCGGACCAAACAATTGTAAACACTTTGGTTAAAGGGTGCGATCAAAAACTAATTTGGCAACTAATAAAGTACAATTAAGTTTCCTTGGAACAAATCCACTGACAGAGGGCGAGAGGATAACATTCATATCACCTGGAACCCCTAACACAAATTTTTCACGAGCCAAGGCAGAAACTTTAGGCCACCAAAATGGCAAAGGATTCTCCTCTGGAAAGACCATTGTACACACTACAGGAGCTTGTTCTTGAAAAAACTGAAGGAGGGGCGAAATTAAACAATATGGAGGAAAGGCATAAAGACCTCTAACGCCCGACAAATTCTGTGCAAAAACATTAACACCTGCCGACTTGGGTGTAGGGTAGGGTGTAAAATGCTTTAATGGCAACCCTTTACAATCAACCATGACATTGGAATCTAAGGACGTTAAGTCAACAGCATGAGGGCCAAATCTTTCTTCAACCAACTCCCAAGATTTCTTGGACAACATAGAATCTTGCAAAGACAACTTTCTGGACTCAGAATCAGCAGGGTTATCAGAAGAAGGGACATAATGCAGCCTCAAATCAATATTGTTCTTCTGAAGAAAACTAAACATTTCCTTACTCCAATTAATAAGGGCAGATGTCCTACTTTTCTGATTTTCCCATGCTCCTATAACTACCTTACTATCCACATAGGCATCTACTCTATGGTTCTTAACCTTACTTTGTAATGCAACAAGTGTGTTGAGCAGAGCATCGCATTCCTTCTCGTGAATAGGACGCTTATCTGACTTATCGAAATAGTCACCAAGAGTGGTTTGTGAATCTAAAGCGGCACCCCAGCGATAGAGAGAAGCATCTGTGGATAAACAGAGTTGCAAATGGTGTTCTTTACGCCAGGTGAAAGAACCCTCCCAAACATCTAGGAATTTCCAGTATTGAATTTCACTTTTTAAATCTCCAGCTACCTTGATTGACCTTGAGTTTTTTGCCATACTACTGATTGCCATATTAACTTCACGAGTAAAGAGTTTAGCGGAAGGAATAGCAAGTAAAAATGAAATGCATTTACCAGAAAAGCGTTGTAAAGTTTTCAAATCTACAGTATCCTGACCAAGAATGAAATCCCTCAAATTAGCAAATGATTGCCTCTTAATTTCTGGGACTAAAAATGCTAATCTGACTGAATCAACCAACATACCTAAAAATTTCAAGATCTGGCTAGGAATAAAAACAGATTTATTTAGACCAATAAAGTAACCTAGTCTAGTTAGAATTTGGCATATTACATATAAAGCCTTAATTGCCCTAACTTTCCCTTCTTCGAAAGAGGATAGTAGTTCCCCAATAAGTCGGTCATCAATGTACTGAAGGCATGGGGCTCCTAATTGTCTACAATAACTGGTGGCAGCGAGACCAGTAGTGTTGTAAATGTAGGCACTGGTCTTAAAACCAAAGCTAATAGTGTTGAATACTAAATACCAACCACCGAATTGTACACCAAAATACTTGCGTGAAGACTCGTGTAAGAGAATGTGATCATACCCTGATTTGTCATCGACACTAGTCATAAATGAATTTCTTTGAATCATTCTGGGAACATCTTTTAAAGTATCCAAACAAAATGGTTTGTCACAAATCCAAAGATTTAGAAATCTCTCATCATGACAGAGCCTAGGTTTAGTAGGCTCAACAGTTAACGGCATAATCAAATGGGGAGGATCACATTCTCCTACCCGACCCCACACAGTCATGGAACCATTTTTTACCCTTTCATTCAAAGTTTCTACAATGAAACTAGAAAACGGTTGACAACTACTAGAATTGTTGAAATAATTAAATGGGGGAGAAGGTGAATCGTACGATTTCCCAGCAAAATTTCCTTTGAAATGTTTGAAATAATCTTCTACATTAACTCCATATCTTAACCAAGACAAAATTTCATCACTAGCATTAATTTTTTCCCACTCCTTTACATTGTAATGTAAATTTCCTGCAATGAACGAGTCAGGGTCTCTAAATGGCAAATGTTCAAAATCAAACTTTTCTCCTTTTACTACACTTTCAGCACTTGTAACCCGGAATGGGGGTTGGAGAACCTCTCCTCTGTAATTTACCCTATCAGCGGTACACGATCTTTTCTTTATCACCGAAGGGTTGAAACCAGAATCTAATTCCCATTGAGGAATTTCAGGCACAAATTTTTGTCTTTTAGACAAGACAGGAACCTGAAAGTAAATTACAGAGAAAAGTTCTCCAACCCCCATTCCACGTGACAAAGCCACTAAGGGATAAGATTCCCCCGGAATAAGGATCAGAAAACAAAATTGAAAGGAATAAGGAAAAACAAAACAAACAAAGAAGGAAATTTTACTATTTCTATAAGTTTTAACATGAAGAACACATTATTTTTCTTTTTTTAATTTCGGACAGTCATTAATGAAATGTTCTGTGGATTTACAAAAATAACAAACATTTCTAGCTGGACGCTGTCTGCCGGCACGAAAATGAGGTCGCCTCATCGGAGGAAATTGTGACATAGCAGGGCCAAACCCAAAGGCTGGAAAGCCTGACGGATTACCAAAATGCATTCCTGATGGGTTACCATATTGCATAGGATAAGGTGGATACGGTAGAAAAGAGCCACATGTCGGTTGTGGTTGAAGAGGATTGACATTAACAACTTTGTCGTTTTCTTCTTTTTTTTCTTGCTTAATTTCGTACTTCCTTGATTTCACCCAATCAGCGATAGTGTTAGAGATCTTTTTATCTTCATTAGAACCCAGTAGTTTTAAGCAAAGGTTACAAATATCTGGATGATCCTCATACTGACGACAGGCTTGTAAGGCTTTAACATAGTAATCCGTTTCTTTATTACCAGCCTTTGTAGCATTTTGAACTAAGACTTCTAGAGCCGCTAAAAGAACGCTAGCAGAAGTAAGTTTTGGTCTACTTGCTAAAGTTCTTACATTTTTTAAAGCTTCCTCAACTTTATCTTCTGACTGTTTGGTTTTGAAATCTAACAGAGTTTCCTCCATGTGTTTCATTCTTTTCTCAAAATCTCCACCGGTACAAGCAGCGGCAGGTGCAGAAGTGGTAGTAGATAAACCAGAAGTAGGCGTAACAGGAGTAATGGAACCAGAAGCCGAACTGGGGCCTACATAAAATAAAATAATCAAAATAAATAAAATACAACTGCATGCATTTCCCAGACGAAAAGGTAAAACCCTCATAAAATTTTGACAAAGCAAAATAACGCTACAAAATATACGGTGGCAAACAATCTAACAGAATTAATGAAAAACTATTCAACGGTATCAGAAAAAAAAACAACCCGTCCACATAATTGATCGGACGGACGGAAACACTATCATAGGCGATTAAAACTAAGAAAGAGTCCCATTGTCATAACATAAAAATAGAGCTGGTGTATAGAATAATTAAAGATACAAGTAAGTAATTAACCAATATGATCATTAATAGTAAAATAGAACACACAAACATGTACCTGGTGTTTGGTGGTCAGCTGGGGAGGTTAACGTGGAGCCCTTGGGTGCACCCACTGCGTTGCAGTAAAGGATTGTCCTATGCATCAGAAGTAACAGATTTTCAAAGTTGCAATCTTTTCCTGCTAGGAGCAGAACATCCTTAGCGGTCTCACCTGCAATATATCGTAGAAGCTTACATGATTAACGCTTCAAAGAGTGAAAGCTACAAAAGTTTAAATTAATTTAGATATTAAAGAATAGGATCTGTCACCAATACAAATCCTTAAACTAAAATCTTAAGGATGTAAAAGAAAATTGGAGACATCTAAATAAAAAACAGAAACACTTAACCAAAAAAGGGTAAAGCTTAAAGTAAAAATATAAAAGAACTGTAGTAAGTACCAACATCTATATATAGTGAAAAATGTACAATTAATTATATACATCTGCGTAAATACCTGTCAACTTTTTGAATTCTGCCGTCAACTCTTCAGCATTGTAATTATCCAAAGGATGATCCTTCTTCAAACGACAGTATGAAAGAGGGTGCTCTTCGTCGCCCTTCAGCTCTAGGATCATAGGGAGAAGATTCTTGCCCACTAAAGAATGTCTGGTTTTCAAAACAGTCGTCGCCATCTAAAACAAGTTAAAAAATGATTAATATCCAAATTAAAAAACAAAACAAAACTTATCAGGTTATTTATTTTATTTTTTATATATAAAAATAGAAGGCCGAGTCGACGCCACATCTACTAGAGAAAAATCATAAGATCTGCTAAAATGCTACTTAATATATGGATCAGTACCAATTACCGTAAACAAAAATAAAACGTACGTACAGACTAACGGACGTGCGTACAGGCAAGGATAAAACTGAATATCCTGAAAAAACGTGTACTATTCGGGTCATAATAAAAACAAACTAAAGTATCAAATATCAAAAAACAACAGATACGCAAACACAAAAGACTAGAATGTCCGAAGAAAATAAACAGTTTAACAACAGGAAAGTCAGAAAATATGTAGATAAAAACTCCGCCACCGGAAAAAAGAATATAGCTAAAACGAACAATCTAGTATAAGAAACTTACAATACAAAGCCTAAAGAAAATACATTAACTACAAAGTACATGTGTTAACTCGTGACTAAAAAAGGAGCTGCTATAACACACAAGGGAAAAACAGTCAAGAAACAACGTGACAAAGACATACCTTTCTTTAAAAACATGGCGTAATTTCTAATCTACTTTTAGTATATGCACAGCCAAAACTGCACATAAAATTGAAATACAAAGTGTAGCTGGAGCTAGATATAGAAATTCTTACCCTTTCTCTATGAATTCATCCCGAAAAATTCCTATATTTAAGAGCTCTCTTTTTTCTCCGCTTTTAAAAACACCCGATTTAAGGCAAATATCACTTTCACCCTTTCTTGATGCCTCAAATTTCATGCAACTTTCAATAAGGATTTTAACTAAAAGTGTTAACCTCGTTTCAAGTACGAGGCACAATAGGGATATATATAGTTTGTCCTTTTTCAATTCAAAATCTGAACAGGAAAAAAAAAGAGATCTTAATTTTTAAGGAACTTAAAATGAAAAATGATAGAAATTGAATCGGAAATTACCATATCTAGATCCAGCTATGCTTTATTTTATAATTTTATTTGTAGTTTCTGTTCTGCATATACTAAAAAATAGGTAGAAAATTTCACTTTTTTAACGAAAGGTACAGATGAACCTTAACAAAAAGTCACAAAAATCATAACAAAATTAGAAAATTATGTAAAAAAGGAAAAAATACTGAAACGTTGGCGTTTAACGGAAAAAATTTTTAACATCCACGCTCATATACGCTCAAACCAGGAACATTAAATAAACACTCAGAATCATTCAGAGATTTGTTTTGGAGTTTAAAAGCTTTTTGTGTACATTGTTATACATTTTTTTTTAAAAATCCTTCATTATATCCAAATTTGCAGTTCTTCAACAGTAGAAAGTTTTACAGCAGATAGTTTATATATAATGAATACTTAAATGCATACATATATTCATTTATTGCAAATTCTAAATTCACAAGCCCCCATACTGTGTTCTACAAGTAACATGTATATTAAGGTGTACTTTACAATTAACATCCTATATTCCCTGCTGAGATTCTGACAGGTGTAAATTAATCAATAAACATTTAATCAAATACCAATAGGTATATTAAGAAGCTAATCTGAAAGGAAGGTAGCTCATTAGAATAGACAGTAAATATCATTGATATCATGAACATTAAAAAAAAATGTTAATTTTAGATTCCCGTTGATAAATTAATATATAAACTGGCCTAACAAACATGTAAGCAGTCTATAATCTAGTGGTATTCAATTATCTCCCCTGCAGAAAACAGCTAATGTGTTTTTAAATTTTTAACGATGACAACAACGATGGCGACGGCATATAAACAATCTTCAATTTTCATTTATTACGCATGGATTTGACTACTATCATATACGTTGGACATGTTATGTTATTAACGAATCTTTTCTGTTGCGTAAACAGTTGTTTATAAGGTCAACAAAAGTGCATATTTTAAAAAATCGAGTAAAACTTATTGGCCGTTGGAAAAAATTAAAATGTCAACTCAACCTTTAAAAAATCACACAAGGCGTAATACCTGCAGTACATTTTCAAAACTTGTGGGAAAGTTAGGTTATTACCTTTTCTTTCGACAGATATTAGTTTGAAAATTATATTTTACTGTTATCATATAACGATCCATTTGAATTCAATGTGTAACTATGAAAAACTTTCAAGGGACACAACCAAGTTCTATCTTTAATAAATTATAAACATGATAAATGGGAGGCATTCCTATTTTTAAAACGGATGACTGAATATTGAATTGAACATTTACTCCAATACAATGCAAATTCACATACTGTTGATCCCAATTTACGGATACCGGTCAAAAAGGTAAACATGTTCTATGACATAATCGAATTCAACAGGTAAATCGTGTACTTTTAAAAAGAAGGTTGTCAAGACGGACTAGAAAAATAGGTCTTTTTCTTAATTTTATTTTGGCTTTACCTCTTGCAGTACATGTCTGAAAATTTGCATATGGAAAGATATACATTTAAACAAATAGTGTGATTTTTTTCAATTTTTTATATAAAAGTTAAAGTCGTGCGATCCATTTCAGTTTGCACCGTATGCATTTCATAAATATCCACATAATAACATGCATTAAAATGCAATCTGCTACTTTTAAAAACTCTTTTTAATTCAAAAAAGTTTATTTTATCAGCATAACTTAAAATTGGAAGAAATTTTGTACTAAAAAGAACTTTTGATTCACTTGACAACCAGGATAAACATTCGAATTGACTTTCCTATCTTTTCCGATGAAGAGCTCACATTCTATTGTTTAAATACCACCGGTTTTCGGACTGTAAGGGAAGAATATGGCTTTACAACTTCAAACTTTCAATGAAGTTTTTACCTATTTTATTTGAATGAATTATAGAACATAAAGAAAAGTGAAAAACCTAATGTCTTTTTTATACACTTAGCCTTTACAAGGAGAAAACATACAGAACCTTATTATTTCTATGACATTGTTTTGTAAAAAATAATATAAGCATGGTATTTGTTTTGTCCTTAATATATAAATTTAGGTTAAAAAAGAGAGTGCCTCCTTGTCTTTGCCCACATTCACTAAGTCGTATGGCTAATGGTTTGGGTTAGACACACTATGTTAACTTCTTTATGTATAACTTTAATACATTAATATGTCTTTTGCGTTAATACGATTTACTACTTTTCAGTCTGACGGTTAAGTTTCGTTATATTTTGTTAACTCTTATGGTTCCATCGAAATCGATAAAATTACAAAAATGGTTTGAAAATACTGTCAGAAATGCAAAGGAATGAAATCAATTCTTAGGGCTTTTATCATTTTAATAAAAACAGGATAATTAGCATATCATGCGTATTGCGAAGTATAATTTCTAATTGTATTTGATCATGGCTTGGCTAAAAACATGTACGAGAAGATTGGTAGTATAAGAACTTACGCTTTACGTTGGTCAAACTGTGTTTCTTTCTTTAATGTCCTCGAAAACCACTGACTGAAGAATATGTAGCGTCACATTCTGGACATGAATATGCACATTTAGATCTGTCTTGCTTTATCTTTTTAGAAGGCGGGTTTTCAAAATCGGAATCATTTTCTGACATTGTATATTCACCAAGAAGTAAATCTAAGTTAATGTCACCATCATCCCAAGAGAGAAAATCACTTTTGGACGACATGATGACAAGAAGTGAAATGATGGTATCATTTTTTTTTGGCCTTGCGAAATACGCTTGTGTTTATACTAAATCGTTTTCATCGTCATTTTTCTCTATAGCTAATGTTTTTATATTGAGTAAAAGTGCTTTAAAGTTTTAAAAGGATATGTACACAAAAGTGTAATTAAAGATGATAGAACTGGTGTTCATAACTAATTATGTACATATAAAGGAACCGCTGATCATAACTAATTATAAAGTGAGAACGTTGTTTTAAAAAGTTCCTGGTTGTTAATTAATTATGTTTTTATTACTTTTGGTCGTTTATGAAAAGTCTTATCTATGATATTAAAATTGATTAAGATCAATTAATTTTAATTTAAACATTGTTTAAATAATAAATAAATAAATAAAACCACCTAAAACTAATTTTATTCGATCAATATGTATATGCGCTCATCACCCGTTTACCGGAATCTTTCCGATATTGTATCGTAGCCTTACAATATACGAAACAATCGATAGTTGTGAATTTGAAAATTTATACGAAAATAATCTATCGTATAATGCCTGACTCCGTTAGCGTGCTCGTGAAATGTCCCAATTAATCGATGAGACGAGTCCCCTTGTTTTATAATGTTCCTGCTCAAACCAAAAAATAGTAAATTTTTCCTAAACTCGTTCTACATATGGACTCTAGTTAAGTTTATAATGGCAAAATAAAAGGAAAACATAAATACTAAAATCTCTCTTTCGTGAAAGCTGTAAAGGGAAAGAAGTAATCCTACACAATCTACTTAATACAAATATATAAACTTAACTAGTCACCGCTCAGTTAACATTCGTTATGCGATTACTTTTTTTTTTAAGATAATAAAAGCACGTGTAGTAAAAATATTGATTTATACTCTCTCAAAGCCACAAGGTAAACAAAATCTTAAAAAAAAAATAGGTAAAATCCGTGACCAAGATTAACTGGGTGAAAACAAACACACCTTGGGAAACGTCAAGGTCAAAATACAAACACATAATCGAGGCACAAAACCACTCGAAAAGAATAAAAGAAAGTTAAAATAAATAAGAAAAAATAATAAACATAAAACAAAGAAGAATACGAGAGTGTTAAACATGCACACACACACCTACTAAAGTATCAAACAGTTGTCAATAAAATGATTTACTAGTATTCTGTTATGCTGTTTATTCATATTTCAAAGAATAAACTCTCATTAGCAACCATTTTATCAAAATAATTGCAAGGTTATGAGAATCAAAAGCAAAGTACTGGTAACAAAAATTTAAAGCCAAACTTCAATACCTCTTATCCATGTGTATAAGAAAATATACAAATTCATCGATCACAAAGGTAAAAAAATATATAGGCCATGCTATTTTACATCAAGTTATGCATTTCTTCTTTATATGAATCCCAATAAGTCCCTTTGAAATTGTAAAATTAGTATTTGTCTTGGAATGTTAACTACTGGTTCCTTAAGCTACATGTTGTAACCCAAATTGTTCTAGAAATTAGGGAAGTGATTTAGTCTTCATGGAGTCTCTAGTCTATACTATACTGAAAATTATTGCAGCTTATAAATACCAAAATGGGTAAGTTGGTTATGCAGTATATGCATATTTCAAGGAGTAACATCTCTTCAGCAGCATTCAAATCAAAACATTGGAAGGTAAAAAAAAAACAACATTGAACAATAAAGAAAGAATGTGTCCATTAGACACAGAATCCCCCGCTAGGCTCCATACAGAAAGTAGATGTCCCTGAAAGTTGCTAAGGACGTACAGTTTGTCATACTGAACCATCCTACCAAGTTTCAAATCATACCCATGTAAACTTTCTGAGAAAAGTTTGACGGAAAATTTTCAAGTTGATTTTTATATCGCCCTAGTCCCAAACAGGAAGTAGATGTCCGACAGGTCTCGAAATCACTTAAGACGTATCGTTTGTCATACTGAACCATCCTACCAAGTTTCAAATCATACCCATGTAAACTTTCTGAGAAAAGTTTCACGGAAAATTTTCAAGTTGATTTTTATATCGCCCTAGTCCCAAACAGGAAGTAGATGTCCGACAGGTCTCGAAATCACTTAAGACGTATAGTTTGTCATACTGAACATTCCTACAAAGTTTCAAATAATTCTCATGTACGGTTCCTGAGAAAAGCTTGACGGAAATATTCAAAGTCATGTTCACATATTTTCACATTGGCCTAAGTCCTAAACAGGAAGTAGATGTCCGACAGGTCTCAAAATCGCTTAGGACGTATAGTTTGTTATACTGAACCATCCTACCAAGTTTAAAATCATTCTCATATACGGTTCCTGAGAAAACCTTGACGGAAATTCGTACGGACGGACATGAGTAAAACTTAATTCCCCCCCCCCCGACATGTCGTCGCGGGGGCATAAAAAGTGCTCAAAACGAAAATACAGTAAAACCTGTACTAGTGACCACCTCCATATAAAGACTTCCTGTCCATAAAGACTATTTTGAGTCCCCCCAACAATTTTTCCTATATATTTGACCTCTATATAGTGACCACCTGTCCAACGTGACTAGTGACCATAAGAAATTGTCCCTTGAAGTGCCAAAACCTGTATGTAAGGACCTTAAATGAGTGCAAATGACTCTTAATTGGTCTGGGTCAGCTGTCAGATCAAAGCTAATTAGGAAGTGTCACCTTTCTTTGATATATAGTAATTAGTTCTCAGGTAAATTTTAGGAAGATTTTTGAAGTAGTAATTATCACTTATTGCTTGTGTCAGGGTCAGTTTAACTTGTGTCTTAAAGAGTTGGTAATTAATAATTTTGTCAATTCTAGATTTATGAAATTTATTACTATAGTAATCAAATGGAGATATTTTTTTATGATTTATGAGAAATTCTTTGGCAACATTCCCTTTACTTATGAATAAGATAAAAAGGGATATCTAAAAAAAATATACTTCAAATCTGCATACTAAAATACTGTAAACCTATATTCAAACATGTATTAAACAAAGTTTTAATAAATTTTCTCAAGACATGTATGTTAAAAATATTTATGAAATATTGCCAGTAAAATAGTCTATTGTTTCAATAGGACATACTATACTTCTATAGATCTATGGAAACTGTGTCTCAGTTAATACACATACACATGCACATGCCTAACATTATATATATATATACTTTATCTCGACAACCTCTATATAAAGACCCCCTGTCTCTAGTGACCTTTTTGTCAAAGTCCCTTGAAGGGTCACTATAGACAGGTTTGACTGTAGTTCAAACTGTTGAACAGGAACATATCGAAAAATTTTCTTAAGGGCATATTTGGAAACATGGAATCATTCCATGTTTTATTTATGGGATATGAGATTTTTGAAGCAAAACTTGTAGGAAGAAGGTTGTATCATCTCAGTGATGGTGCAACTGCTGAATGGGGTAAAACTGCATATAATTTGCATATACATACTATGCTGGTCCTAGACTTAAAGTGTGCATGTTCGTATATAGGTTTGTATCATCATTTATTTTTAGCTCACCTGATCAGACTGGTCATATTATGAGCTAATTTTATCATTAGGCACATGTCTTTAGGCGTCCGTTAAATTTTCTTTTGAAAAATCTTCTCTGAAACTACTGAAGGTATGCTTTCAAACTTTATACACTTGGTCAAAAGGGCTTCTGGTACTTTAAAGGATAAAAATAGCTTTTTTCATGTGTTTGTCCTAAAGTATGACAACTATTGCATACAGAGAAAACTGTTGCTGACTTAAACTTTCCTTTCATTAAATTGAACAGAAGTCTCTTTTGGATCAAAGTTGTCAAATATCCCCTTACAGTGGTTAATGCCCTTTCAAGTTAAAAAATAGCGTTTTTCATGTTTTTTGCTAAGAAAAATGTCGGAATAGTATTTCAGACGAAAAAACTGTTGCTTTCTTAAACCTTCAGCACATTAGGCTCAACAAAAGACTTCATTTGGTTAATGTCGGATGACTCATTATAGAAGACTCTTATGGCTTGAGGACCAGGTGAGCGATTCAGGCTCATGGGAGCCTCTTGTTAAATTTTACCTTGAAAACCGTAAGTGCTAGAGGGAAAGTCAGCATTGCAAAATTGTTTAGCTACAAAGTGATTTTAGGGTCAAAAGGGTTCTCCCCCTGTAAATGTTTTCCATCAGT
The DNA here is from genome assembly GCA_963971305.1 of Arcuatula senhousia. Lineage (NCBI taxonomy): Eukaryota > Metazoa > Mollusca > Bivalvia > Mytilida > Mytilidae > Arcuatula > Arcuatula senhousia. The sequence continues at coordinate 47,426 of CAXARO010000692.1, forward strand.
TTAAGCCTGTTTGATGGGGGGGGGGGGGGGCTTTGTAACCGTGTTCTTTTTATGGCCCGACCACGTATGTGGATCGGACATATAGTTTTACCCTTGTCCGTCCGTCCGTACGTCCGTACGTCCCGTACGTCCGTACGTCCCGTCCGTACGTCCGTCCGTAACACTTTGGTTAAGTTCTTGGTTAAGGTCCATTACTCGGATACTAGATGTTGGGGGTCAATGATATTTCACCACCAGATGGGTCTTGGGTAGGGCTACACCACCCACTAGAAATTAGGTCACTTTGACCTATATTTTATGCATGAACGACTTCGGTTAAGTTCTTGGTTAAGGTCCATAACTTGGATACTAGATGTTGGGGGTCAATGATATTTCACTACTAGATGTGTCTAAGGTAAGGTGACACTACCCAATAGAAATTAGGTCACTGTGACCTATATCTTACGCATGAATGACTTTGGTTAAGTTCTTGGTTAAGGTCCATTACTCGGATACTAGATGTTGGGGGTCAATGATATTTCACCACCAGATGGGTCTTGGGTAGGGCTACACCACCCACTAGAAATTAGGTCACTGTGACCTATATATTTTATGCATGAACGACTTCGTTAAGTTCTTGGTTAAAGTCCATATCTCAGATACTACATGTTGATGGTCAATGGTATTTCACCACTAGATGTGTCTTGGGTAACATGACACCACCCAATAAAAATTAGGTCACTGTGATCTATATTTTATGCATGAATGACTTTGGTTAAGTTCCTGGTTAAGGTCCATAACTTGGATACTAGATGTTGGGGGTCAATGATATTTCACCACTAGATGTGTCTTGGGTATGGTGACATCATCCACTAGAAATGAGGTGACTGTGACCTATAATTTATGCATGAATGACTTTGGTTAAGTTCTTGGTTAAGGTCCATATCTTGAATACTACATGTTAGGGGTCAATAATATTTCACGTATCCCAGGTAATACACATTGAGGGTCAATGATATTTCAAGAACGGGAGGGCCATCCTGTGGCTCATAGACACATTTTCTAGTTTCTATATTGTTTAATTTTGATTCTATCCTAACTAATTTTTTTAATGTTACTTACCAAATATGTTGCACTCTGGGTTAGAGACTCTTGTTTTGGTTATTTGCCTGATAAAAGAGACTTGTGTGGTTCAGCTGAATGCTTTATGATTGGTCCTGGAAGTCTCCTCGGCTAAGAAACCTAATACATGTTGTATTCATCTAGATACAAGCATACATAATTCATTAAATCAAAACCTTGAAACGTTCAACAGAAGATATTTTATAGAAATAATATCCGTGGCTATTTTGTATGCCACATCTACGAAAGTAAGGGGCATATAGTGTTCGGGTCCGTTAGTCCGTCCATTCCAAATGTTGCAGGCGTATGATGTCTTATGGGCATATTCTTGCTTAAAATTCAGCAGCATTTTGTAAACTATCAATAATACGAGTATATTAAAACAGCAAACATGTTAAACTAAAGATATTTAGGTAGTCCGTTTAATTTTATGTTGGTCTCGGATTAGAAAAGACAGGTGCAGATATGGTATCCTTATTATAATGAATTTGCCCATTTTTTTAACAGAATTCCGGTCCTGTTATGATTATATATCTCTGAAAAAAAAACCTGTATGGTCCAGTGGCGCTTTTTGAACCCCACTTTCGCTTATTTGTAACTGTGGGTCTGTTGCGATGTTACAGAGACCACAGAGTATTTACATTATATAAAAAATCTCAGTTGCATGAGTCATGAGTTTCATGGATAATTGAGATCTTGATACCCACTATATATCTCATTCATTCTTCTTATTATCAAATAAGCCAAAGTTTATAACAGTATACTAACTAATTAAATAGAAGAAAATGAGATCTATATCCGTGGAAAAGGTGCATGCGACACAGCTCACATGCACAGCACAGCACAGTTAAAGTCAATGAAAAACCACCAGAAGCCTTCAACGAGGCTAGTAATAGGTCCAAGGTCTGCTTGCATATGATTCCAATAAAGTCATGTATTTTTTTTTTTCAAGTTGAACTTCGCATTGTCACGACAGGCTATATGTATAAATTTGTTCATAAATCACACACCAGGATCGTTCCTATGTGGTATTGCATGCTGAAGCAGCCGACATTGCATTGTAAGGCAATGCGAGACATGTTATCAGAAGACGCGATAAAAAGGGGGGATATAATATTGGCCTTCTATGAGCCCCTTGTTCATTAATAGTTGTTTGTTGTAATGATATTTTTAAAAATCCTAAATAAGATGAAAGTATATTTAAACGTATCCGATGATTTATTTTTTAGTTTTTATTTCTTTTTTTTTCTCAGTGATTCAAATTTCACGATTAACCTGAGATAATAATTTTCTCAGGATTTACCTATCAAACGCACCATCTACTACGTCAGAGAAAGTGTGTGCACATATACAATGTCAATATTTGCATGTGACCTTACGCGGCTCATAGGAACCAATGAATTTAGCGAATCAATCCAGATCAAGTTCTCCCAACTTATATTATTTTTATGTAGAGTCTAGAAAATTCCGAATAGAAATCTTATAGACATCTTTTCATTCATTTCTCTCCCCTATACTTATTACCCCTGAAAAAATATTTCACAACTTTTTGTCGAAACTTAAAAGTAATTAGAAGAAAGAATGACATGGCTTCAAAAAGCTGAGACACCACACAAACAAATATAAAACTTTTGTGCACAGTAACAAAACAAAGCAAAGAAAAAGTAAAAATGTGGAGGAAAAAATCATGAAATTTGTTGCTTAAAATCTCCCATAAAGGAGTAGGTTCGCGAACCTTCATATTTGGCCCTAAAAAGTATGAGATAATCATGTCATATTTGTTGTAGATATAGTGCTATGGATATATGTAAGACATATGCATTTGAAAGTTTGATTTGTGACATTACTTCGTCGCAGTGACGTCACAATCTTCGGCATTTTGCAAAAAATACTGACAATCGTTAGATTTTGCCTTTTTTAAATGCACATTTGTGCTTTGGAAATATAGAGCGCACTCAAGGACACCCTTCATAATTAAGTATATTATAATTATGACCATATTAAAGGTTTTCTGAAAATATGAAGGGTGCCTTTTGATTGCGCTCATATTTTTCTTGACCAATTTAGAACCAAAAAGTAGCAAAATATGGTGAAATTTGGGATTTTTCGTTTAATTCCCCAAGTTTGACCCTTATGGTTGAATTGGTCTTTTATAATATGTCAAAATGAAGTTCAGAATTAGATAAACCAAGCACATGACTATACTTACTAAGAATTATAACATGAAATATTTAAGTTCAGATTTTTTCCAAATTGTAGGCCAAAAAAGGGTGTTCGTGAACCTTCTCCTTTAATAATATGATGCAGGTTAAACCTGAGACGCTCCCCGAAGTTTGAACGTATCCTTTAATATTTTACAAGCTAAAATAAGTTTTCAAATGTTTATTGGGCAATTAATTGAAACAAATTCTTATTCGAAAATAAAAACAAACTAGCTTTTCTTGTGGGTCCTGTGTGCGCTTAATGATGTCAGAAAGTTTCAAAGAAAAAAGGGTTAAAGGGACACAGAAAGTAGAGTAAACCGCGCGTGCTTAACCGGACGTTGAAGAAAAATTGAGCCCATAGTACAACTAGAATATTGACATTTCTACCATTATCGCTCCCTTCAGGAGCGTATAAGGCAGGTTAAACCTGTTACGTTCCTGAAGTTTCAATTTAATTTATATGTTTTTTTTTTTTTGGTTCAAAATAAAAACAAACTAGCTTTTCTTGTGGGTTATCCGTGGGTTTAATGACGTCTTAAATTTTCTTCTTCTTCTTCCCGGATACGAGTCGGCCTCTGTTGAGAGTGTACAAATGTACTTGACTTGGGAACATGCACAAATGAATAACACTCCTCTCATTCACACACAGTTAAAAGTCCAAAAAATGGATAGTATTTACAAATAAAAACTGGTTGTCTTGCCACTTGGCATCTATGGTTTGTGCTGAGTAGGGCTCCAGGGAAAAAGCGTTAAAAAGACACCGAAAGAAAAATGAAATTATTCTTTTGTATTTTTTGTTTGCGTCTTGGATTAAAAATCATTTAAGGAAGTAATATATAAAAATTTAGCAACACCACTTTATCCGGATTAAAGATATCAAATAAACAAAATGTGCATGCATTTTGCATTGAAAACTTTACTTTGATGATATTCAAAGTTATGACGCTCGAAAGATGATGTTATGTAAAACACACATGATTTTCCCTGATTTTGACACATATTTTGTCCATAATTTCTGTGATTCCCTCTTTTCAGTTTACATAGGTTATCTCCCATAAGCAGGAGTTATCTAACTTTGCAGGAGGTGTAATTTCATAACCCCTCTGTTCTTTTCATGGAAAATGAAAGAAAAATCTAGAGAGATCTGAAAGAAATTAGGGATTTCCCTAAATTTCACAAGAACTTTACTGTATAAAATCTTTAAAGTTTACATTTTTATTGCAGGTTATTTAATACTGTATTTTGCCGTGTATAGTGCGCATTTATGTACAATGCGCACCCCCTTTTCATGATGAAAATCTGGGGAAAAAACGAAGTTTTGTGAAAAATGGGTGATCATTTTCTATGACAGAAAACCCTCAAAATTTGTCTCTTTTTTCAGGTAGAAAGACTACAGATGAAGATTTTTTTAATTAAAATAAAATTGTTTTGTTATTATTTGTAAAATAAATTGTTTTATTATTTGTGTATTTTATTAGGCACAGGATACGATTACGGCAAAACCGTAACAATAAGAAATTCTTATTGTTACGGCAAAGACGAAAATCGGGAACGGATGACGGGACGGACACTGAATCATTTATGACCGTAACAATAAGAATTTTCTTATTATTACGGCACTTATTCTTACGGCATGGACGATAAAATTGCCATAAGAGATTTACCAAAAATAAGATATTTTATAGTTAACTTCTTTCGCTATTACTAATAATAATTTAAAAAAAGTAACACTGAATTTCAGTTCATCGGTAGATGATATTGGAAATCATTCTCCGGACTCTTCTTTTTGTTGAACAAAACTTTTTGCCGTAGTGAGTGTCCCGGCTAAAGCGAACTCGATCTCTTCTGTATACACTCCTATGTTCTTATGAAATATCTAACACTTAAATTGTAAAGAATGGACGGACCGGAACAAAATTTTTGTTTTGGGGAAAAATTAAAATGATAGTCCGAGCTTTGAAACTGAAGAAATATGTAGACATACAACTTGTATTGAATCGGTACCATCGTCTGTGATGGATGCCTTGAATGATCTTGAGTGCACCAAAAATGCGCAATTGGTTGTATGTGTCTCATGTGCAATAAGTTATCAAAATAACTTTGAGTTAAATTTAGATTATTAGAATTTTTTGCCCGCTTGGATTGCCTAAAAAAAAAAAAAATCCACTCTTTATTTCATATTGTCACTATATGGATATATATCTTTTTGCCGTAATAATAAGTGCCGTAGCAATACACGCGTTGCGCATTTGCGGGATTGCTCACTAATTTAGCCAAAAGAGGAGGAACTGGTAAAAAAAACTGGTTCCAACGTGCTAATGGACGAAGAAAATAATTTCTTTCTATCCGTTCAAGATTGATTTTTTATTGGTTGGAAATGTTGATGGTTGGTTTATTTGTCAGTTGCAAATGATTTTTACCCTATATGTTGAATAATTACAGAAGAATCGTTGATAGAAAATGCCGTTCCCTTTGTGCCATGTTGAATGACGTCGTTTTTCCTCCCCGTGACCCCTGATGACCTCGTCTAAATGACGAGTCAAATCCGGAACGGATATATTGTGCAACCCTAATATAAGAAAATTCTTATTGTTACGGTCGTAAATAATTCGGTCTCCGTCCCGTCATCCGTTCCCGATTTTCGTCTTTGTCGTAACAATAAGATTTTCTTATTGTTACGGTTTTGCCCAAATTTGCCGTAACCGTATCCTGTGCCATTTTATTATGACAGCAAGATCGTAAGTCCCGGTAATGGTCCCCCTTTTCAATGAACAAACAACAAGTGTTAACCCAAGCTCACATCTTTTGATGAAAACAATATAGGTGTCAAAATAGTGGTGATCAACAGATTACTATTCAAACAATCCAGAAGTATTACAGCTGAATGGCTTTAATTGTTAATTGTCCAAGCCAGTTTGACAAAATATCGATGTTGTGCAAATTGGCCTCAGGGGGTCAAGCCTGGATGTCAAAACAAATAATTACCGGTAAATCTAAATTTTCTCCAGCTTGGGATGAGTACTTATTCACAAAACAATAAGAAAATGGTTATCTGTTGCTCAAGTTGCTCAAATAATTACATGAAAGAAAATACACAATCATGTAAACAAACCATTCTATTTTTAGATTTATTTACATAAGGTTACTGAGGGGGAATACACAATATTGATCCAGAAATGAAACTAGTAAAGGGAGAATGAATAAATAAATGAAAATCATATTTAATTATTCTTTTATTGAATAAAGAAATTGGATAGAAGTATTTTTTAGAACATAGATATTTATACCAAACTAACAATAACTTGTTGTGACAAAATGACGGTCGATATGAAAATGAAATTAATAAACAAACACATGAAGACACTGGAATTAAGGTTTTATTTCAGAAAAGCATGATAAATTTGATTTAGAGAATCTTATAATGAACAGGATTCAATAGAAATCATGTGAGTAATGACACTTGTGTTCAATCATGGATGAATCTTGTGTCCAAATTCTGACAAACATCGATCTTTTGCCATTGCCGATGATCATGAAAATGGATGAAAATCTCATATAGGGATGTATTGTGCGCACCCCATTGGTAGATTCATAAAAAAATTGTAAAAAACTGCGCACTATACACGGCAAAATACGGTAAGTATGTTTGTAAAAGGAAATGTTTTAAAAAGTTACATAACTATCTCTAAATGTGGGGAAATCCCTTTTCTTTCTGAACCCCTCAAATTTATCAAAGGATTTCAACAATAAATCCAGAGAAAATAAATTTCATACCTGCTGTAAAGTATATGGGAGATAACCTATGTTAACTGAAAAGAGGGAATATTGCACACAGCATCAAAATTTAAACTGATTTTTGTCTCGCCTGCGACTTTAGTCGCTGAAGGCCAGACATAGGTATTACTTTCCGGTGGCGGCGGCGGCGGCGACGGCGACGGCGACGGCGTAAACTTTTTTGTAAGACTTTTGTGGAAAATGAATTACAAGAAAAGTATAATAGCTAGGCATCTGATATTTGGTATACAGACAGTTCAGGTTATGGTCTACGCAACTGGCACCATGCCGTTTGACCCTGACCCAAATTTCATGGTTCAGTGACCCTGTGAACTTAGATGTTTTTTCGGGCCAAAAAACCCCTTTGTAAGACTTTTGTGGAAAATGAATTACAAGAAAAGTATAATAGCTAGGCATCTGATATATGGTATACAGACAGTTCAGGTTATGGTCTACGCAACTGGCACCATGCCGTTTGACCCTGACCCAAATTTCATGGTTCAGTGACTCTGTGAACTTAGATGTTTTTTCAGGCCAAAAAAACCTTTGTAAGACTTTTGTGGAAAATGAATTACAAGAAAAGTATAATAGCTAGGCATCTGATATTTGGTATACGGACAGTTGGGGTTATGGTCTACACAACTGGCACCATGCCATTTGACCTTGACCCCAATTTCATGGTTCATTGACTCTGTTAACTTTGATGTTTTTTCAGGCTAAAAAACCCCTTTGTAAGACTTAAGTGGAAAATGAATAAAGTAAAAAGTATAATAGCTAGGCATTTGATATCTGGTATACAGACACTTTGGGTTATGGTCTATGCAACTGGCACCATGCCATTTGACCTTGACTCCATTTTTATGGTTCAGTGACTCTGTGGACTTGGATGATTTTGGGGGCCAAAAAACCTCTATGTAGGACTTTTGTGGAAAATGAATTAAGTGAAAAGTATAATAGCTAGGCATCTGATATCTGGTATACAGACACCTGGAGTTATGGTCTATGCAACTGACACAATGTCCTGTGACCTTGACACAATTTCCATGGTTCAGTTACTCTGTGGACTTAGATGATTTTTTGGACAATTAAAATTTTTGTCGAAAATAAATTAAGTTAAAAGTATAATAGCTAGGCATCTGATATTTGACATACAGACATTTGGGGTTTCGGTCTAAACAACTGACACCATGTGATGTGACCCTGACCCCATTTTCACGGTTCAATGACTTAGTGAATGTTGTTTTTTTTTCATAGTTTCTCAATAACTATGGTATCTAGAACAAACTTCAGACATTTTTGTGATGGATGGGAATTCTGTCATCTGTCTGTCACATGACCTTGACCATAACTTTTCTGAAGGCCCAGCTAGACCTTCAATGAGTTCTGTGATGGTGCCGACAGGCGAGACACACTTTAGTGTCAACTCTTGTTTTAAAGGAACCATAGCGTAATTGGATTATAGAAATTTTGAATATTTTCATTAACTGCAAATTAAAGATAATGGCATTACGTAAAACACACCCTTAAAAAATCGGGGATATTTTTTTCTGATTGAGACTGAGTGTAAGACAATTCAAATTATTTATAGCCTTAAACAGTTTTTATTCATTTTAAATGTTCCCATAAGATTTATAAAACATGCTCTTTTATCAATTTTGTCGAGGCATTATTTTATTATGATCAGTTATATAGAACACCTTCAGTCAGAGATCCCACTTGTACAAGTAAACGGATTTTAACTTCTATAGGTAAACTTTTAAGAGTTAAAATTGTCTCCCTTTTTCTGACTTTCACTAATTTACTTGTACAAGTAAAATGATAGAAAATCATTCTTTTCTTGATTATCTTTATCTAGTCATGCAATTTACTTTCATTCATGATTATTTATATGGCTAATAATATCAGCAACCTCTACCAGACTGAGATTATCTGTTATCTTCAGTTAATTGAGAAATAATCAACATTTATTGTCCCAAGAGGGCAATTTTCAAAGGCCGTGGGCACCATGAAGACAGCCATGCGCATCAGAATTTTTTAATGGACCATAGAGCAGATGATGTAAACATTTAAAGAAAAATTATCTGTTTGATTGTAAAAATATTGTGTAACAAGTAAAATGAGCTCAAAGTTTTTCAAATTTACTTGTATAGGTAAATTTTTGCTCAGAGAAAAATACTTTACTTAAACAAGTCAATTTTTGTTTACTTTAAGAAGTAAAACTCTGTTTACTTGTTTATGTGGGATCTCTGACTGACCTTATAACTTCTTTGATATATGCGATTGCTGCTATTTGACCAAAGAAACAATTTTTGAAAAATAATGAAAATTTCTACATTTGAGCTTATATATCAGGAATAACCTAAGCAAATCCAACTTATGATAATTTTTTGCATTTTTATTCAAATGGGGGATTTCAATCACTTACAGCCGATTGGAAAACAATATTTTGCATATTTTTCAGAAATAAACGTTAAAAATTAAGGAAACATGTACGCTTTTTTTTGTGTGCCAAAAATATTTTTATCTTTTACTCCTTTATAATTCCTAGCTTTAAACCTGTATCCCCTGCGTCAGGATTTTTAACAGGAACCTTTTAACTTTGGAAAACAGCGAAATCCACGTTTGGAGGCCGTAAGGAAGAACGGACGTTGAATGAGTGATTTTTTAATCAAGTACAAGGTACCTTTTCATAAAGTGACGCTTAAATTGAAAATATGCTAATTTCAGCTAAATTTCACAATTTTCCACCTGGTTTTTGGTGAAAATGACATGGGCGCCCACCCCTTGCCCATAAATATTTTTGCTTAAATTTTATAAATACATTATTTTCTTCATATTTCAACAAAAATTTCGATGTGCGAGGGGTGGCGCCACATAGAAAATCACATAATTGTGACTGAAAAATTAGTCATTTTGGCCAAAAAGTCAAAAGTCACTGATTTAGGCTATTTTTGAAGGGTTACGGTACTTGAAAATTCATTTATACACCACAATCAAATCTTTTCTCTTTTAACAGACATCCAGCTATACATACACAAATTTTGGTGTAAAACTAACTATTTTGTTTTTTTTTAGTATTAACAGGGCCAAATATTGGGGTTTGTGGCTCTAGTCCTTAGTAATTAATAATTACAGTGTAATGCCTCATTACATTTATATTGTACATATATATAATATACATATGACGGTTTTTCACAG
>CAXARO010000694.1:0-56596 GCA_963971305.1 Arcuatula senhousia
AAGATATCCACTAACTGTAATGCACTGTTGTGAATTGCTGCAGGAAATATTAGGTCATGACAGATTTGTGTTTTCTGTTTTGAACTGTTATGAACTTAAGCAGGAAATAATAGATGGTAACAATTTATAATGGTCTCTTATTTACTGTCCTTCATTTTGTGAGTTTTTTGCGAAGACTATTTAAATAAAGATTATTTTTATTTTCATTTAATTATCATGCTTTAAATGCTTTGTACATAGAATCTTTTATAACCTAGCCCGCCAAACCGAATGCGCGAGTTCTATGGGTTTTTTATTTTTATTTTCACATATTTTTCTATCAGAATCATAACCACAAATTTATAACTGTCACATGCATTCGTAAAGCCATCTGGAAAAATCTTCTTTTTAAAAAAATGAAAGAAACTTTTCTGACACAAGCTCTTAAAATCGCTGATATTTGTTGTTCAAAATTAAGATTATTATTTTTTTAGTTCAAACATCGTCATACATAAGATATAATATGCCTTTCTTACACTTACGTTTTCAATGTCAATTTTAAAACTCGGAAATAATTATTTTTATAAGTTTCATGTCAGTAATAATAATTGGAAAAGAAAAAACCCACTACAAATAATAAAAGAAACTAGAAGGAAAATGTGTTTATGAGAGATGGGTGAACCGCCCGTACTTGAAATATCGCCACCACCCCTCAAACATGAAGTTCTAAGTGACCTAAAGGATGGGTTGCGATAAGACCCCTTTTCAGCCCACCGCGAAAGTCAAAAATGAAATTAAGTAAATTCTATCACAAAATGTCTTGTTGGACAGGATATTATTTCTATTTTTGAAAATAAACATTTGTAGTTGAAATGCTTATTTTATTTTTTAGTACATGGTGCTTGAAATGAACCACCGCAAATGATTTAAACATTGTGCTTATGGGAAAGTAGCACACATGAGTGATAAATATCGTTCCCGGAAGTATAGCCTTGCACTCGGAACCAGCTCCATATTTTATTCAAAAACTTGTATTACTAAAATACATCTTTTATGAAAGTTTCAAGTTGGTTCCGCGTGCAAGACATACTGAAAATTTAAAAAGACTATAATTTTTGAACTTGCTGTCAGAACTTAAAAAATGTGCGAAATCTCTCCGTTTTCTTCATTTTTCTGGAGATTAGCCGTCATTTCAATTTCAAAATTTTTGTTTAAAGTAATGTATATATATGATAAACCTTTTATAGAATTTTAAACAATGGCTTCAAGTATTCTATCACAACATTTTAATTTACTGAAGCCCTACCTTGAAATTTTCTTTAAATCAAGATGAAATTTTCATTCAAAATGGGTCAATTTTGAACACAATTTTCCAAGCTGTGTTGTTTCATAAGTATTTAAAAGTAGTCTTTCACAACAGTACAATCATTTACTACAAAATAAGGTATAAAGTAACAGGCTATGAAATACTTTTTATTTTTCGCCTACAGATGGGCCAAAAAAGGGCCTTATCGCAACCCATCCTTTACTTGGGCGGTAGCAGTAAATACTTTAGTGTTTAAATATTATTGTCTCCAAACATGCATCGAACATTAAGTAAACAAAGAAATAACCCATAGTCGTTCATGTGTAAAATATAGGACGCAGTGACCTATTTTCAAGTGGATGGTAAGTTTCTATTCAAATCAAATCTAGTATTGAAATATCATCAATGATCATTGTCATCCACTATGTAGTATTCAAGATTACCAAAGTGTTACAGATACACCGATGATTGGATGCACGGACGCACATGCGTAAAAATATAGCTCTAGCCAACATACATAACTATTAAAGCAATGAAAAAACTTCTTTTCCGTGTTAAATGTATCTTTCAATATGATAAATAGTTTTATTAATAGCCTTTGTTTCTAATTGTAAAATTACAAGTCTATGGTTCTAAAGGTAAAAATTAAAACGGGTCTATAATTCCCCAGACTTACTCCATAGTTAAAATACATCCTTACATGTACCACACTAAGTCTTGTACATACGCCTTTAATTTACGCTTTTACTATTTTCCAGCGGATCGCTATATTATCCGCTTTGTATACATTATTATTTCTGGGAAATAAATTTATCTTGAAAAAATATTTTGGCAGCAGAGGTTATTTCTGCAATATAAAATTCTGTTAATAAAGAATAAATAATAAACTATTTTGTCTCTTTCCCTTTAAAAATAAATATTTCTTCCGACCAAAACATAAAATAACCCCCCTTTTTAAAATGAAGTTAAATGGTCCTCCCCTGAGCCCGGTCTACATTATTTAAACATTATTAAGATGCATTTGTAAATTAACAAGTTACGCAATACTGCCGTGAAAATGTCTTGATGGGTATCCTGCTGTGTGTGACCAGGCAGTAGACAGGATGTTTATTGTGAACGACATGTACATGTATATTACTTAATACCTGCATGTCTGTCTAGGTAGCAGGTTAATTAGCCAAACGCTTACCTGAGGCAGTTTACACTCAGAGGAGAGAGTTCACAGTTTTAGAAAATCATCAGTTTTACTTGCAGGAAAATGCATGCACTTGACAAGAAATGAAAGTATTTTATGCATGTACACATACTTCTTATTCGTTCCGTTTTGTATAACAATAATTTAAAAAGTGGTAGAAACACTGGGTGCGTCTTTTTACCACAGAACACCACAGAATACCACAGAACACCACAGAACTATAATAAATCATGAATAAGTTAAGGACTTGTGTACAACATAAAATTTTACGTAAATTATCTTTAAATTTCCACAATGTTTGATTTTTTTACAATTGACTACTATATCTAATACGTAGCACATCTAACAAGTCAATTACGTACAATATTGATTATTAAGAAGCAACAAACAAAACAAAACAAAATACACAGAAAAACGTATTTAATGAACTGTGAAAGATTACTTACTAATATTTTTATAAAAGTTAAATTAAAAGTACAAAACTGACACAGAATGTATATGAAATTTAATGAAGTCGGTGGTAGTAATGCACGCAGTTTTGGTAGTGTAGCGGTAAGGTGTTCTGTGGTACTTGTGTCTTGCCCATAACTAATTAAAACGTGAATGATTTAAGCAAAACGTGGACCCGTTTTGAATTTTGTTAGTTTTTGTAAATTTTCTATTTATTTATAACTGATTTGTAGTGTTTTAATAGCGTTCTGTGGTATTCTGCTGTGTTCTGTGGTGTTCTGTGGTAAAAAGACGCACCGGAAACACTTAATACAATCAAACATCACATTATTTTATATGGATGCATTGGCTAAGAACTTGTCATGAAAGATCGACCTATCTTCGTGTTCTACTATAAGACCCCTTCCAATCTAATCATACCAAATCTAAGTAGACATAAGCTATTCAAAATTATTATTTCTCGAGAGAGGTGAGCACACACTTGTCTTATTACTTAATATTCTTCTTTAAAAGTCTTTTTTTTTACTCTCAGACTCCTCCATATGCACTTCATTATTGCAAGTTTTATGAAAATTAATTGTGTGATATAGATCTACATGTATAAGGAGGTGTGAATAAATGTTACAGATTGTAGCGCACACACGGTTAATAAACCTTTTAATTTTTCTGGGCTCCATATTTCGTACATGTTGCGAAAAACAGATACGTGTTGCATTATGCGTCATCAATGACCTAAATAATACATTATCATTTAAAGCGTGTATGTTGCAATTATTAATAAATCCCTGTCGCACATCTACTTCCTGTTTTGAAAATATCAGTGATGTTATTCAAGGCATAAAATCAAGACGCTAACCTACCAATAGTTAATCGTTCTATGAGTGGTCTTGTTGTTTAGTCTAACAAACTTATCTTTAAAGATCTTCAAAATTCATTACTTTTCTATACAAGAACTTCCAAGAATTTACAAGTAATAACTCTTAATTTTCAAACAATTTTAGATAAACAGGCGGCAGATGTCTCTGCTGAGAATTCCCGGGGGGAGCGGGTGAGTGCTTCTGCGAAAAAAAAAAAAACTTCCCCGCAAAGACAGGTGGTGAGAAAACATCTGAATCCCGACTACTGAGGCTTTCATGGTAAATCAATATTAGGAAACATATATAATGGATGTTGTTTAATTTAATAAATGTGTTATGTTGATCAAAAATCGTGACAAAGGGGCAAATGCAAATGCAACATTGGGTCCATTCAGCATAGAATTGAAAGAAATGCCGCAAAATGTGTCATCTTAAAACTATTTCTGGGGAAAAAGGGTTACCGGCTACGCTTTACCGCTGGTAAACTAAAGACGTACATTTCATTAAACAAATTAATGGTGTACTATGATTTTGACAAGAAGTGGATAATAAGAAATAATAGCTAGACAAATACTAGGATATATTAGACTGCTGTTTACCACTTAGACCTATTGCTCTTTTCTACAAGTCATGATCAGTTGTATTATTTTGGACTATCTTCTTTGGATAGCAATAATGCAACTCGTTCGACATATTAAAGTACATTTTACCTTTCCAGCTATCGATAAACATTCCAGTGTTATTGCATGTGTATTGCAGATCAAAGGACCGGCCTGAACCAGATTCAAAAAGAAAAATAAAAAGTATAAGGTGGCAATGTGTTCATAGAATTGCAATTTTTTTTATTTACAAAAAAATCTAAAAAGTTTTTTCTCCATATCAAAAAAATCATTTAAATAGTAAGAAAAATAAATATTTATTTTATGAATACGTAATGCATTAAACAAGTTAGTTAATGATCCTATATGTAAAGGGAAACAATGATAAAAAAAGTCCACTTCAACTTGAATGGTGGAAGAAATAGAAGATTTGTGCTCTGAATTGTTACTTATATTTTGACAAGCATTGGTTATTTAGATTTTTTGTCCGGGTAAATTTTGATTTATTATCGTTTACAAGGATTTTTTTGGGGTAAATTTTGATGCAGACAGCAACATTCAACATTGTTCAAAGTACGTACAAATCACGGGGGTGGGGGGGTGGTGGGGTGTTACTCTTAGTACTTTAGGGTACAAATTTTATACCCACCCCATTCATATGTAGGCCTGCTTAAAAAATAAACCCATTCATATATTTTTAATGCATTTGAAATTCCACAGAATATACTTAAACTTAACATATTTTATAGATATTCTATTTAAATCAAACGGTTTGAATGCTCAAAGTTATCGAATGCATGTACAGTAAGGGTTACATGGAGGCAAATTGTGAATACGAATTGCATATTTTAAAATTGTATGTCGCACATACAAAATAAAATTAGATAAAACATAAACAAAAAACAGGAACTGAAATATGTGAAGGTTTATTATTTATTAAACCAGTGAATGAAAAAAAATAATGGTTTATTTAATTTCATTTAATATACGTGCGCGCAGTCTTGAGCGTTTGATTAATCTAATCTTTGAGTTAAAAAACTTTTTTTTTAATTAAGGTCCTTTAGTTGTAAAAATAGTCATGTGGTTAAAATGAATTTGTATAAAAGGGATAAATATCTATAAAACTGATGGTACATTGTATATCTGTGAAATATTCCTTTGCATTGGTTTAATGAGTTTAAATGTTTATTGTGCAAGAAGTTTTGACATGTTTATTGTAACTACCAAAATCAACAAGCCGTACGTGTATTCTGATACTTAAATGCACCCAAGTTGAAGGACGCAAATCATTTTTTATAATTCTGAATTAAAAAACTCGTAATAAATAAACAAACTAATACTGGTGCATGTACATATAATATATAATCCTTTTTATTCTGTCATTCCAAATTTACTATTTTAGTTATAAATTTTAATTCTAATTCTTTATCTAGCCTTTATTTGTATCATTGAACAATATCATAATCATTCATCAGATATTTTTCATTAAACATTGTATGACCTTACCCAACTCCGTCTAAAGACCTAAGTTGAGTCATGTTTTCGAAGGTCTCTCAATTTGGGATACTCCGTAATTTTTCTCCTAACTTTAGGACACCTGACGTTCCATATGTATTTCAACCCTATTAATGATTTTAATTATCAATTCTTAAAAACGAATCTAGTCATACTTATGCAAGAAACACCAATATTTTGGCAGGAAAAGATTTTGAAGGATTTATATTATTAAATCAAATTACATTAGAAATGTTTTAAATAGAAGTATATCTATGTGCATGGTCGGAAAATATATTATATTATTTTCTGTAAGTATTTCTTCTTTGACTTTATTTTTCTTCATATGTTCGGGTCCGGTAGCTGAATTGGCCCGCAGCAGAGTCTAGTTTGCCGTAAGAGGCGACTAAAGGTCTTGAGATTCTGATTCTGCCAGTGCGACAAAGTGTGTACCCTTGGTGGGTGAATAGGATGACCCTCGTCCGCGAGTGTTTTCAGGTCTATAATACGGAAATCTTGACCGCTGACCATAGTGAGCCAACGTTTGTTGAGAGTGTCACGCTTCTTGCATGTAAAAGACCCCTTTGTTGACCGCCAAGAAGAGCATCACATAGGGTAAATTTTTCTACCCACCTTTCCCATTTTCTTGTGGTCTTCAAAATTTGATATCCCCCTTTCTCATCATCATTTCATGTTCATTTTATCATCTTTTTCATGTTCATCGCTTTTAAATAACCTATATAGCGTTGCAAGGGTGTAAAACACCAACTCACTCTTCATATGTTCACAGTTTTAATTTCTTAACAAAAACTAACACAAGTAATAATATATTATATTAATTGATTATTTATTGAAATTTTATACCAGCTGCCGTTTAATAATAAAAAAATCTGTCAAAGTCAAAAATGGCCGGATTTCGTTAAACAGGAAGTAGGTGAGCGACATACCTGAAATCGAATCCCCCGTTATGGGACCCCACCTTGATGCTGTATACCAAATATCAAGTGGCTGTGATGAGTAGTTGCTGAGAAAGCTGTTGCGAAAAATATTTCCCCGCCTGCACGCCGCCCGACATTCACCATTTTATAACCCGGATTTTTCACTCCGTGAAATCCGGCCAATTATAGTTAGGATTGTCTGAGTTAAGAAGTTACTAGGAATACTTCGAAAACACCCCTAAGTATTTCTTAAGTGATTCCTAGATGTTTCTGTAAGTCTGTCTAAGAACCTTTCATATTGCTTTTCTTAGGAAAGCATCGGGAACACCACCCCAGATTAATACTGCAAAGGATCAAAACGGAAAATTCATAATTATTATATAAAGGGTGATCTAGCCTCGGATCTAGCAAAATGTACAAAGGTGAGATTTATTTGTCACTCCCTGCATTTGTAGGGTTTTTTTGAAAATTTCTAAACCATGAATCACATTTTAACATGTAAAAGTCCTTCAAATGAGCCATGATTAATAATAAATTTGAATAAAAAAGAAAGAGCCAAATATAGAACTGCTTTTTCAAGGAAAAGTAGCGAAAACATATCATGAATGTAGGTTTGGTCGCGAATCTCATTTTTTATGATTGATAGGCCGGCACATGATAGGCAAAGTGTTTTTCCGAATCAAGGTGCTTTCGTCGAGGTCCGCTATCGCTTTACCAAGAATGCATTTTCTGAAAATCAAGATGCTTTCTTCGAGGTCCGCTATCGCTTTTCCGAGAAAAAAACATTTTCTGAAAATCTAGGTGCTTTCTTCGAGGTCCGCCATCGTTTTTCCGTGTTGATTTTATTAAAAACATAGTGTTTTATTTGGTTATTTCAACTTATCGTTTAATTTGGTTATTTTGTGTGGTCTCAAACGTAAACATTCAGCATTATTGTCAAAATGAGGTCTTGTTCAAAATCTATGAAGACTACCAAGAAAGTTTTTTTTCTACTTTTTTAAATGAATGGCGATTAATTCTACAAGAGACCTAGTGCAAAAGGCAAAAAAAAATGTTTCAAACCCGTCTTCACTCGATAAATAAAGTTCAGTGTGAAAAGCCGGATTGGAAGGTTATTTTACAAATTTTTCTGGCAAAAGAACGCGTGCAACTATCCCGGGGCCACTGTCCTCTATCAAACAGGAGTACCAGAGCAAGATATCTGGCCAAGAACCGACAATCGCTCAGTAGAAAGCGTTAGAAAATATAAAGTCCGTCTGTTCTGTTTACTGGAATGTCATCACTTAGCATCCGTTGTTCATTTTCTACTTTCGGGTACAAGCGTCTCTTACGAGTCTTATATTGGTTAAACTGTAGCACTTAGTAGTGTGTTTACGTGGTTGTTGGTTGGTAAACTAAGGCAACGACCATTTAATTTTCGGGGGGGGGCTGAGATTTTCACCCGAGCCGATAATCTTTTTCGACCACTGCGCGGGCCAGCTAATTTTTTCCCATACACTCAATGCTAGAAAATTTTGTTCATAAAACTCTTTATTTCTAATGCGCAAAATGAGGGCCAGTTTATTTTTTTCGCTCTATAAGCTGGCCAGACTATTTTTAGGCCAAAAATCAGAGCCAGAATATATTTTTTTTTAAATTCCAGCCCTACTCCCCCGAAAATCAAATTGTCGGTGCCTAATCAAATGTGTAGAAATTCTTTCATGGATGATGTACACATTTGTATAGAAATTTAATTCATATATGATATATGGACACCACCTTGAAATAGAAGATCTTTTTTGTCAGCTGTAAACGTTAATATGATGTTTGGCATAAGGATAAGAGGTTACATGTGTGCTCTATAAAGTTGTGTTAGAGGAGTTCCTTTAGTTTTTTTTAAATATAGGAGTATTTCCGGGTTGCTTATAAACTTGTGCTTTTGATTCCGATTCTGATGCAAAAATATATGCAAATAAAACACATAGAACTTCGAGCATGCGTTGTATCAGGCTAGGTTATTATTAATATAAATATTCTTGTCGCCGCCAAAAACTAACAAAATGAAGGACAGTAAATAATAAACCATTATAAACTGTTACAATCTATTGTTTTCTGCTTAAGTTCATGACAGTTCAAGACAGAAAATACAAATCTGTCTTGACCTATTATTTCCTGCAGCAATTCACAACAGTGCATAACAGTTAGTGGATATCTTGTCAAGAACTGCCTTTTACTATGGCAATGGTGGACAGTGCATCATAGGTCAAGAAAATTGTCGACTGCTGTGCAAAATTGTTACGGATCAGGACAGTGATAAACAATACAGGTAAAATTGTTAACTACTGCCTAAAATTGTAACAATTTAGGACAGTGATTAACAATCCAGGTAAAGTCTGTCACGATCTATGAGAAACTGTACCAATGTCAGACAGTGCAGGCCAATGTAGGACAGTGCATTATAGGCGGAAGGTAATCACTGTCACAAACTGTCCTTGATTGTATAGGGTGATAATGGTAATTCACTGTTGTTTGGCAGTAGTTTCACAGTAAATAGCAGTGTAAGGCAGTACTTGACAAGATATCCACTAACTGTAATGCACTGTTGTGAATTGCTGCAGGAAATATTAGGTCATGACAGATTTGTGTTTTCTGTTTTGAACTGTTATGAACTTAAGCAGGAAATAATAGATGGTAACAATTTATAATGGTCTCTTATTTACTGTCCTTCATTTTGTGAGTTTTTTGCGAAGACTATTTAAATAAAGATTATTTTTATTTTCATTTAATTATCATGCTTTAAATGCTTTGTACATAGAATCTTTTATAACCTAGCCCGCCAAACCGAATGCGCGAGTTCTATGGGTTTTTTATTTTTATTTTCACATATTTTTCTATCAGAATCATAACCACAAATTTATAACTGTCACATGCATTCGTAAAGCCATCTGGAAAAATCTTCTTTTTAAAAAAATGAAAGAAACTTTTCTGACACAAGCTCTTAAAATCGCTGATATTTGTTGTTCAAAATTAAGATTATTATTTTTTTAGTTCAAACATCGTCATACATAAGATATAATATGCCTTTCTTACACTTACGTTTTCAATGTCAATTTTAAAACTCGGAAATAATTATTTTTATAAGTTTCATGTCAGTAATAATAATTGGAAAAGAAAAAACCCACTACAAATAATAAAAGAAACTAGAAGGAAAATGTGTTTATGAGAGATGGGTGAACCGCCCGTACTTGAAATATCGCCACCACCCCTCAAACATGAAGTTCTAAGTGACCTAAAGGATGGGTTGCGATAAGACCCCTTTTCAGCCCACCGCGAAAGTCAAAAATGAAATTAAGTAAATTCTATCACAAAATGTCTTGTTGGACAGGATATTATTTCTATTTTTGAAAATAAACATTTGTAGTTGAAATGCTTATTTTATTTTTTAGTACATGGTGCTTGAAATGAACCACCGCAAATGATTTAAACATTGTGCTTATGGGAAAGTAGCACACATGAGTGATAAATATCGTTCCCGGAAGTATAGCCTTGCACTCGGAACCAGCTCCATATTTTATTCAAAAACTTGTATTACTAAAATACATCTTTTATGAAAGTTTCAAGCTGGTTCCGCGTGCAAGACATACTGAAAATTTAAAAAGACTATAATTTTTGAACTTGCTGTCAGAACTTAAAAAATGTGCGAAATCTCTCCGTTTTCTTCATTTTTCTGGAGATTAGCCGTCATTTCAATTTCAAAATTTTTGTTTAAAGTAATGTATATATATGATAAACCTTTTATAGAATTTTAAACAATGGCTTCAAGTATTCTATCACAACATTTTAATTTACTGAAGCCCTACCTTGAAATTTTCTTTAAATCAAGATGAAATTTTCATTCAAAATGGGTCAATTTTGAACACAATTTATCAAGCTGTGTTGTTTCATAAGTATTTAAAAGTAGTCTTTCACAACAGTACAATCATTTACTACAAAATAAGGTATAAAGTAACAGGCTATGAAATACTTTTTATTTTTCGCCTACAGATGGGCCAAAAAAGGGCCTTATCGCAACCCATCCTTTACTTGGGCGGTAGCAGTAAATACTTTAGTGTTTAAATATTATTGTCTCCAAACATGCATCGAACATTAAGTAAACAAAGAAATAACCCATAGTCGTTCATGTGTAAAATATAGGACGCAGTGACCTATTTTCAAGTGGATGGTAAGTTTCTATTCAAATCAAATCTAGTATTGAAATATCATCAATGATCATTGTCATCCACTATGTAGTATTCAAGATTACCAAAGTGTTACAGATACACCGATGATTGGATGCACGGACGCACATGCGTAAAAATATAGCTCTAGCCAACATACATAACTATTAAAGCAATGAAAAAACTTCTTTTCCGTGTTAAATGTATCTTTCAATATGATAAATAGTTTTATTAATAGCCTTTGTTTCTAATTGTAAAATTACAAGTCTATGGTTCTAAAGGTAAAAATTAAAACGGGTCTATAATTCCCCAGACTTACTCCATAGTTAAAATACATCCTTACATGTACCACACTAAGTCTTGTACATACGCCTTTAATTTACGCTTTTACTATTTTCCAGCGGATCGCTATATTATCCGCTTTGTATACATTATTATTTCTGGGAAATAAATTTATCTTGAAAAAATATTTTGGCAGCAGAGGTTATTTCTGCAATATAAAATTCTGTTAATAAAGAATAAATAATAAACTATTTTGTCTCTTTCCCTTTAAAAATAAATATTTCTTCCGACCAAAACATAAAATAACCCCCCTTTTTAAAATGAAGTTAAATGGTCCTCCCCTGAGCCCGGTCTACATTATTTAAACATTATTAAGATGCATTTGTAAATTAACAAGTTACGCAATACTGCCGTGAAAATGTCTTGATGGGTATCCTGCTGTGTGTGACCAGGCAGTAGACAGGATGTTTATTGTGAACGACATGTACATGTATATTACTTAATACCTGCATGTCTGTCTAGGTAGCAGGTTAATTAGCCAAACGCTTACCTGAGGCAGTTTACACTCAGAGGAGAGAGTTCACAGTTTTAGAAAATCATCAGTTTTACTTGCAGGAAAATGCATGCACTTGACAAGAAATGAAAGTATTTTATGCATGTACACATACTTCTTATTCGTTCCGTTTTGTATAACAATAATTTAAAAAGTGGTAGAAACACTGGGTGCGTCTTTTTACCACAGAACACCACAGAATACCACAGAACACCACAGAACTATAATAAATCATGAATAAGTTAAGGACTTGTGTACAACATAAAATTTTACGTAAATTATCTTTAAATTTCCACAATGTTTGATTTTTTTACAATTGACTACTATATCTAATACGTAGCACATCTAACAAGTCAATTACGTACAATATTGATTATTAAGAAGCAACAAACAAAACAAAACAAAATACACAGAAAAACGTATTTAATGAACTGTGAAAGATTACTTACTAATATTTTTATAAAAGTTAAATTAAAAGTACAAAACTGACACAGAATGTATATGAAATTTAATGAAGTCGGTGGTAGTAATGCACGCAGTTTTGGTAGTGTAGCGGTAAGGTGTTCTGTGGTACTTGTGTCTTGCCCATAACTAATTAAAACGTGAATGATTTAAGCAAAACGTGGACCCGTTTTGAATTTTGTTAGTTTTTGTAAATTTTCTATTTATTTATAACTGATTTGTAGTGTTTTAATAGCGTTCTGTGGTATTCTGCTGTGTTCTGTGGTGTTCTGTGGTAAAAAGACGCACCGGAAACACTTAATACAATCAAACATCACATTATTTTATATGGATGCATTGGCTAAGAACTTGTCATGAAAGATCGACCTATCTTCGTGTTCTACTATAAGACCCCTTCCAATCTAATCATACCAAATCTAAGTAGACATAAGCTATTCAAAATTATTATTTCTCGAGAGAGGTGAGCACACACTTGTCTTATTACTTAATATTCTTCTTTAAAAGTCTTTTTTTTTACTCTCAGACTCCTCCATATGCACTTCATTATTGCAAGTTTTATGAAAATTAATTGTGTGATATAGATCTACATGTATAAGGAGGTGTGAATAAATGTTACAGATTGTAGCGCACACACGGTTAATAAACCTTTTAATTTTTCTGGGCTCCATATTTCGTACATGTTGCGAAAAACAGATACGTGTTGCATTATGCGTCATCAATGACCTAAATAATACATTATCATTTAAAGCGTGTATGTTGCAATTATTAATAAATCCCTGTCGCACATCTACTTCCTGTTTTGAAAATATCAGTGATGTTATTCAAGGCATAAAATCAAGACGCTAACCTACCAATAGTTAATCGTTCTATGAGTGGTCTTGTTGTTTAGTCTAACAAACTTATCTTTAAAGATCTTCAAAATTCATTACTTTTCTATACAAGAACTTCCAAGAATTTACAAGTAATAACTCTTAATTTTCAAACAATTTTAGATAAACAGGCGGCAGATGTCTCTGCTGAGAATTCCCGGGGGGAGCGGGTGAGTGCTTCTGCGAAAAAAAAAAAAACTTCCCCGCAAAGACAGGTGGTGAGAAAACATCTGAATCCCGACTACTGAGGCTTTCATGGTAAATCAATATTAGGAAACATATATAATGGATGTTGTTTAATTTAATAAATG
Organism: Arcuatula senhousia; assembly: GCA_963971305.1. Lineage (NCBI taxonomy): Eukaryota > Metazoa > Mollusca > Bivalvia > Mytilida > Mytilidae > Arcuatula > Arcuatula senhousia. Next base: position 13,492 of record CAXARO010000694.1, read on the forward strand.
TGTTATGTTGATCAAAAATCGTGACAAAGGGGCAAATGCAAATGCAACATTGGGTCCATTCAGCATAGAATTGAAAGAAATGCCGCAAAATGTGTCATCTTAAAACTATTTCTGGGGAAAAAGGGTTACCGGCTACGCTTTACCGCTGGTAAACTAAAGACGTACATTTCATTAAACAAATTAATGGTGTACTATGATTTTGACAAGAAGTGGATAATAAGAAATAATAGCTAGACAAATACTAGGATATATTAGACTGCTGTTTACCACTTAGACCTATTGCTCTTTTCTACAAGTCATGATCAGTTGTATTATTTTGGACTATCTTCTTTGGATAGCAATAATGCAACTCGTTCGACATATTAAAGTACATTTTACCTTTCCAGCTATCGATAAACATTCCAGTGTTATTGCATGTGTATTGCAGATCAAAGGACCGGCCTGAACCAGATTCAAAAAGAAAAATAAAAAGTATAAGGTGGCAATGTGTTCATAGAATTGCAATTTTTTTTATTTACAAAAAAATCTAAAAAGTTTTTTCTCCATATCAAAAAAATCATTTAAATAGTAAGAAAAATAAATATTTATTTTATGAATACGTAATGCATTAAACAAGTTAGTTAATGATCCTATATGTAAAGGGAAACAATGATAAAAAAAGTCCACTTCAACTTGAATGGTGGAAGAAATAGAAGATTTGTGCTCTGAATTGTTACTTATATTTTGACAAGCATTGGTTATTTAGATTTTTTGTCCGGGTAAATTTTGATTTATTATCGTTTACAAGGATTTTTTTGGGGTAAATTTTGATGCAGACAGCAACATTCAACATTGTTCAAAGTACGTACAAATCACGGGGGTGGGGGGGTGGTGGGGTGTTACTCTTAGTACTTTAGGGTACAAATTTTATACCCACCCCATTCATATGTAGGCCTGCTTAAAAAATAAACCCATTCATATATTTTTAATGCATTTGAAATTCCACAGAATATACTTAAACTTAACATATTTTATAGATATTCTATTTAAATCAAACGGTTTGAATGCTCAAAGTTATCGAATGCATGTACAGTAAGGGTTACATGGAGGCAAATTGTGAATACGAATTGCATATTTTAAAATTGTATGTCGCACATACAAAATAAAATTAGATAAAACATAAACAAAAAACAGGAACTGAAATATGTGAAGGTTTATTATTTATTAAACCAGTGAATGAAAAAAAATAATGGTTTATTTAATTTCATTTAATATACGTGCGCGCAGTCTTGAGCGTTTGATTAATCTAATCTTTGAGTTAAAAAACTTTTTTTTTAATTAAGGTCCTTTAGTTGTAAAAATAGTCATGTGGTTAAAATGAATTTGTATAAAAGGGATAAATATCTATAAAACTGATGGTACATTGTATATCTGTGAAATATTCCTTTGCATTGGTTTAATGAGTTTAAATGTTTATTGTGCAAGAAGTTTTGACATGTTTATTGTAACTACCAAAATCAACAAGCCGTACGTGTATTCTGATACTTAAATGCACCCAAGTTGAAGGACGCAAATCATTTTTTATAATTCTGAATTAAAAAACTCGTAATAAATAAACAAACTAATACTGGTGCATGTACATATAATATATAATCCTTTTTATTCTGTCATTCCAAATTTACTATTTTAGTTATAAATTTTAATTCTAATTCTTTATCTAGCCTTTATTTGTATCATTGAACAATATCATAATCATTCATCAGATATTTTTCATTAAACATTGTATGACCTTACCCAACTCCGTCTAAAGACCTAAGTTGAGTCATGTTTTCGAAGGTCTCTCAATTTGGGATACTCCGTAATTTTTCTCCTAACTTTAGGACACCTGACGTTCCATATGTATTTCAACCCTATTAATGATTTTAATTATCAATTCTTAAAAACGAATCTAGTCATACTTATGCAAGAAACACCAATATTTTGGCAGGAAAAGATTTTGAAGGATTTATATTATTAAATCAAATTACATTAGAAATGTTTTAAATAGAAGTATATCTATGTGCATGGTCGGAAAATATATTATATTATTTTCTGTAAGTATTTCTTCTTTGACTTTATTTTTCTTCATATGTTCGGGTCCGGTAGCTGAATTGGCCCGCAGCAGAGTCTAGTTTGCCGTAAGAGGCGACTAAAGGTCTTGAGATTCTGATTCTGCCAGTGCGACAAAGTGTGTACCCTTGGTGGGTGAATAGGATGACCCTCGTCCGCGAGTGTTTTCAGGTCTATAATACGGAAATCTTGACCGCTGACCATAGTGAGCCAACGTTTGTTGAGAGTGTCACGCTTCTTGCATGTAAAAGACCCCTTTGTTGACCGCCAAGAAGAGCATCACATAGGGTAAATTTTTCTACCCACCTTTCCCATTTTCTTGTGGTCTTCAAAATTTGATATCCCCCTTTCTCATCATCATTTCATGTTCATTTTATCATCTTTTTCATGTTCATCGCTTTTAAATAACCTATATAGCGTTGCAAGGGTGTAAAACACCAACTCACTCTTCATATGTTCACAGTTTTAATTTCTTAACAAAAACTAACACAAGTAATAATATATTATATTAATTGATTATTTATTGAAATTTTATACCAGCTGCCGTTTAATAATAAAAAAATCTGTCAAAGTCAAAAATGGCCGGATTTCGTTAAACAGGAAGTAGGTGAGCGACATACCTGAAATCGAATCCCCCGTTATGGGACCCCACCTTGATGCTGTATACCAAATATCAAGTGGCTGTGATGAGTAGTTGCTGAGAAAGCTGTTGCGAAAAATATTTCCCCGCCTGCACGCCGCCCGACATTCACCATTTTATAACCCGGATTTTTCACTCCGTGAAATCCGGCCAATTATAGTTAGGATTGTCTGAGTTAAGAAGTTACTAGGAATACTTCGAAAACACCCCTAAGTATTTCTTAAGTGATTCCTAGATGTTTCTGTAAGTCTGTCTAAGAACCTTTCATATTGCTTTTCTTAGGAAAGCATCGGGAACACCACCCCAGATTAATACTGCAAAGGATCAAAACGGAAAATTCATAATTATTATATAAAGGGTGATCTAGCCTCGGATCTAGCAAAATGTACAAAGGTGAGATTTATTTGTCACTCCCTGCATTTGTAGGGTTTTTTTGAAAATTTCTAAACCATGAATCACATTTTAACATGTAAAAGTCCTTCAAATGAGCCATGATTAATAATAAATTTGAATAAAAAAGAAAGAGCCAAATATAGAACTGCTTTTTCAAGGAAAAGTAGCGAAAACATATCATGAATGTAGGTTTGGTCGCGAATCTCATTTTTTATGATTGATAGGCCGGCACATGATAGGCAAAGTGTTTTTCCGAATCAAGGTGCTTTCGTCGAGGTCCGCTATCGCTTTACCAAGAATGCATTTTCTGAAAATCAAGATGCTTTCTTCGAGGTCCGCTATCGCTTTTCCGAGAAAAAAACATTTTCTGAAAATCTAGGTGCTTTCTTCGAGGTCCGCCATCGTTTTTCCGTGTTGATTTTATTAAAAACATAGTGTTTTATTTGGTTATTTCAACTTATCGTTTAATTTGGTTATTTTGTGTGGTCTCAAACGTAAACATTCAGCATTATTGTCAAAATGAGGTCTTGTTCAAAATCTATGAAGACTACCAAGAAAGTTTTTTTTCTACTTTTTTAAATGAATGGCGATTAATTCTACAAGAGACCTAGTGCAAAAGGCAAAAAAAAATGTTTCAAACCCGTCTTCACTCGATAAATAAAGTTCAGTGTGAAAAGCCGGATTGGAAGGTTATTTTACAAATTTTTCTGGCAAAAGAACGCGTGCAACTATCCCGGGGCCACTGTCCTCTATCAAACAGGAGTACCAGAGCAAGATATCTGGCCAAGAACCGACAATCGCTCAGTAGAAAGCGTTAGAAAATATAAAGTCCGTCTGTTCTGTTTACTGGAATGTCATCACTTAGCATCCGTTGTTCATTTTCTACTTTCGGGTACAAGCGTCTCTTACGAGTCTTATATTGGTTAAACTGTAGCACTTAGTAGTGTGTTTACGTGGTTGTTGGTTGGTAAACTAAGGCAACGACCATTTAATTTTCGGGGGGGGGCTGAGATTTTCACCCGAGCCGATAATCTTTTTCGACCACTGCGCGGGCCAGCTAATTTTTTCCCATACACTCAATGCTAGAAAATTTTGTTCATAAAACTCTTTATTTCTAATGCGCAAAATGAGGGCCAGTTTATTTTTTTCGCTCTATAAGCTGGCCAGACTATTTTTAGGCCAAAAATCAGAGCCAGAATATATTTTTTTTTAAATTCCAGCCCTACTCCCCCGAAAATCAAATTGTCGGTGCCTAATCAAATGTGTAGAAATTCTTTCATGGATGATGTACACATTTGTATAGAAATTTAATTCATATATGATATATGGACACCACCTTGAAATAGAAGATCTTTTTTGTCAGCTGTAAACGTTAATATGATGTTTGGCATAAGGATAAGAGGTTACATGTGTGCTCTATAAAGTTGTGTTAGAGGAGTTCCTTTAGTTTTTTTTAAATATAGGAGTATTTCCGGGTTGCTTATAAACTTGTGCTTTTGATTCCGATTCTGATGCAAAAATATATGCAAATAAAACACATAGAACTTCGAGCATGCGTTGTATCAGGCTAGGTTATTATTAATATAAATATTCTTGTCGCCGCCAAAAACTAACAAAATGAAGGACAGTAAATAATAAACCATTATAAACTGTTACAATCTATTGTTTTCTGCTTAAGTTCATGACAGTTCAAGACAGAAAATACAAATCTGTCTTGACCTATTATTTCCTGCAGCAATTCACAACAGTGCATAACAGTTAGTGGATATCTTGTCAAGAACTGCCTTTTACTATGGCAATGGTGGACAGTGCATCATAGGTCAAGAAAATTGTCGACTGCTGTGCAAAATTGTTACGGATCAGGACAGTGATAAACAATACAGGTAAAATTGTTAACTACTGCCTAAAATTGTAACAATTTAGGACAGTGATTAACAATCCAGGTAAAGTCTGTCACGATCTATGAGAAACTGTACCAATGTCAGACAGTGCAGGCCAATGTAGGACAGTGCATTATAGGCGGAAGGTAATCACTGTCACAAACTGTCCTTGATTGTATAGGGTGATAATGGTAATTCACTGTTGTTTGGCAGTAGTTTCACAGTAAATAGCAGTGTAAGGCAGTACTTGACAAGATATCCACTAACTGTAATGCACTGTTGTGAATTGCTGCAGGAAATATTAGGTCATGACAGATTTGTGTTTTCTGTTTTGAACTGTTATGAACTTAAGCAGGAAATAATAGATGGTAACAATTTATAATGGTCTCTTATTTACTGTCCTTCATTTTGTGAGTTTTTTGCGAAGACTATTTAAATAAAGATTATTTTTATTTTCATTTAATTATCATGCTTTAAATGCTTTGTACATAGAATCTTTTATAACCTAGCCCGCCAAACCGAATGCGCGAGTTCTATGGGTTTTTTATTTTTATTTTCACATATTTTTCTATCAGAATCATAACCACAAATTTATAACTGTCACATGCATTCGTAAAGCCATCTGGAAAAATCTTCTTTTTAAAAAAATGAAAGAAACTTTTCTGACACAAGCTCTTAAAATCGCTGATATTTGTTGTTCAAAATTAAGATTATTATTTTTTTAGTTCAAACATCGTCATACATAAGATATAATATGCCTTTCTTACACTTACGTTTTCAATGTCAATTTTAAAACTCGGAAATAATTATTTTTATAAGTTTCATGTCAGTAATAATAATTGGAAAAGAAAAAACCCACTACAAATAATAAAAGAAACTAGAAGGAAAATGTGTTTATGAGAGATGGGTGAACCGCCCGTACTTGAAATATCGCCACCACCCCTCAAACATGAAGTTCTAAGTGACCTAAAGGATGGGTTGCGATAAGACCCCTTTTCAGCCCACCGCGAAAGTCAAAAATGAAATTAAGTAAATTCTATCACAAAATGTCTTGTTGGACAGGATATTATTTCTATTTTTGAAAATAAACATTTGTAGTTGAAATGCTTATTTTATTTTTTAGTACATGGTGCTTGAAATGAACCACCGCAAATGATTTAAACATTGTGCTTATGGGAAAGTAGCACACATGAGTGATAAATATCGTTCCCGGAAGTATAGCCTTGCACTCGGAACCAGCTCCATATTTTATTCAAAAACTTGTATTACTAAAATACATCTTTTATGAAAGTTTCAAGCTGGTTCCGCGTGCAAGACATACTGAAAATTTAAAAAGACTATAATTTTTGAACTTGCTGTCAGAACTTAAAAAATGTGCGAAATCTCTCCGTTTTCTTCATTTTTCTGGAGATTAGCCGTCATTTCAATTTCAAAATTTTTGTTTAAAGTAATGTATATATATGATAAACCTTTTATAGAATTTTAAACAATGGCTTCAAGTATTCTATCACAACATTTTAATTTACTGAAGCCCTACCTTGAAATTTTCTTTAAATCAAGATGAAATTTTCATTCAAAATGGGTCAATTTTGAACACAATTTACCAAGCTGTGTTGTTTCATAAGTATTTAAAAGTAGTCTTTCACAACAGTACAATCATTTACTACAAAATAAGGTATAAAGTAACAGGCTATGAAATACTTTTTATTTTTCGCCTACAGATGGGCCAAAAAAGGGCCTTATCGCAACCCATCCTTTACTTGGGCGGTAGCAGTAAATACTTTAGTGTTTAAATATTATTGTCTCCAAACATGCATCGAACATTAAGTAAACAAAGAAATAACCCATAGTCGTTCATGTGTAAAATATAGGACGCAGTGACCTATTTTCAAGTGGATGGTAAGTTTCTATTCAAATCAAATCTAGTATTGAAATATCATCAATGATCATTGTCATCCACTATGTAGTATTCAAGATTACCAAAGTGTTACAGATACACCGATGATTGGATGCACGGACGCACATGCGTAAAAATATAGCTCTAGCCAACATACATAACTATTAAAGCAATGAAAAAACTTCTTTTCCGTGTTAAATGTATCTTTCAATATGATAAATAGTTTTATTAATAGCCTTTGTTTCTAATTGTAAAATTACAAGTCTATGGTTCTAAAGGTAAAAATTAAAACGGGTCTATAATTCCCCAGACTTACTCCATAGTTAAAATACATCCTTACATGTACCACACTAAGTCTTGTACATACGCCTTTAATTTACGCTTTTACTATTTTCCAGCGGATCGCTATATTATCCGCTTTGTATACATTATTATTTCTGGGAAATAAATTTATCTTGAAAAAATATTTTGGCAGCAGAGGTTATTTCTGCAATATAAAATTCTGTTAATAAAGAATAAATAATAAACTATTTTGTCTCTTTCCCTTTAAAAATAAATATTTCTTCCGACCAAAACATAAAATAACCCCCCTTTTTAAAATGAAGTTAAATGGTCCTCCCCTGAGCCCGGTCTACATTATTTAAACATTATTAAGATGCATTTGTAAATTAACAAGTTACGCAATACTGCCGTGAAAATGTCTTGATGGGTATCCTGCTGTGTGTGACCAGGCAGTAGACAGGATGTTTATTGTGAACGACATGTACATGTATATTACTTAATACCTGCATGTCTGTCTAGGTAGCAGGTTAATTAGCCAAACGCTTACCTGAGGCAGTTTACACTCAGAGGAGAGAGTTCACAGTTTTAGAAAATCATCAGTTTTACTTGCAGGAAAATGCATGCACTTGACAAGAAATGAAAGTATTTTATGCATGTACACATACTTCTTATTCGTTCCGTTTTGTATAACAATAATTTAAAAAGTGGTAGAAACACTGGGTGCGTCTTTTTACCACAGAACACCACAGAATACCACAGAACACCACAGAACTATAATAAATCATGAATAAGTTAAGGACTTGTGTACAACATAAAATTTTACGTAAATTATCTTTAAATTTCCACAATGTTTGATTTTTTTACAATTGACTACTATATCTAATACGTAGCACATCTAACAAGTCAATTACGTACAATATTGATTATTAAGAAGCAACAAACAAAACAAAACAAAATACACAGAAAAACGTATTTAATGAACTGTGAAAGATTACTTACTAATATTTTTATAAAAGTTAAATTAAAAGTACAAAACTGACACAGAATGTATATGAAATTTAATGAAGTCGGTGGTAGTAATGCACGCAGTTTTGGTAGTGTAGCGGTAAGGTGTTCTGTGGTACTTGTGTCTTGCCCATAACTAATTAAAACGTGAATGATTTAAGCAAAACGTGGACCCGTTTTGAATTTTGTTAGTTTTTGTAAATTTTCTATTTATTTATAACTGATTTGTAGTGTTTTAATAGCGTTCTGTGGTATTCTGCTGTGTTCTGTGGTGTTCTGTGGTAAAAAGACGCACCGGAAACACTTAATACAATCAAACATCACATTATTTTATATGGATGCATTGGCTAAGAACTTGTCATGAAAGATCGACCTATCTTCGTGTTCTACTATAAGACCCCTTCCAATCTAATCATACCAAATCTAAGTAGACATAAGCTATTCAAAATTATTATTTCTCGAGAGAGGTGAGCACACACTTGTCTTATTACTTAATATTCTTCTTTAAAAGTCTTTTTTTTTACTCTCAGACTCCTCCATATGCACTTCATTATTGCAAGTTTTATGAAAATTAATTGTGTGATATAGATCTACATGTATAAGGAGGTGTGAATAAATGTTACAGATTGTAGCGCACACACGGTTAATAAACCTTTTAATTTTTCTGGGCTCCATATTTCGTACATGTTGCGAAAAACAGATACGTGTTGCATTATGCGTCATCAATGACCTAAATAATACATTATCATTTAAAGCGTGTATGTTGCAATTATTAATAAATCCCTGTCGCACATCTACTTCCTGTTTTGAAAATATCAGTGATGTTATTCAAGGCATAAAATCAAGACGCTAACCTACCAATAGTTAATCGTTCTATGAGTGGTCTTGTTGTTTAGTCTAACAAACTTATCTTTAAAGATCTTCAAAATTCATTACTTTTCTATACAAGAACTTCCAAGAATTTACAAGTAATAACTCTTAATTTTCAAACAATTTTAGATAAACAGGCGGCAGATGTCTCTGCTGAGAATTCCCGGGGGGAGCGGGTGAGTGCTTCTGCGAAAAAAAAAAAAACTTCCCCGCAAAGACAGGTGGTGAGAAAACATCTGAATCCCGACTACTGAGGCTTTCATGGTAAATCAATATTAGGAAACATATATAATGGATGTTGTTTAATTTAATAAATGTGTTATGTTGATCAAAAATCGTGACAAAGGGGCAAATGCAAATGCAACATTGGGTCCATTCAGCATAGAATTGAAAGAAATGCCGCAAAATGTGTCATCTTAAAACTATTTCTGGGGAAAAAGGGTTACCGGCTACGCTTTACCGCTGGTAAACTAAAGACGTACATTTCATTAAACAAATTAATGGTGTACTATGATTTTGACAAGAAGTGGATAATAAGAAATAATAGCTAGACAAATACTAGGATATATTAGACTGCTGTTTACCACTTAGACCTATTGCTCTTTTCTACAAGTCATGATCAGTTGTATTATTTTGGACTATCTTCTTTGGATAGCAATAATGCAACTCGTTCGACATATTAAAGTACATTTTACCTTTCCAGCTATCGATAAACATTCCAGTGTTATTGCATGTGTATTGCAGATCAAAGGACCGGCCTGAACCAGATTCAAAAAGAAAAATAAAAAGTATAAGGTGGCAATGTGTTCATAGAATTGCAATTTTTTTTATTTACAAAAAAATCTAAAAAGTTTTTTCTCCATATCAAAAAAATCATTTAAATAGTAAGAAAAATAAATATTTATTTTATGAATACGTAATGCATTAAACAAGTTAGTTAATGATCCTATATGTAAAGGGAAACAATGATAAAAAAAGTCCACTTCAACTTGAATGGTGGAAGAAATAGAAGATTTGTGCTCTGAATTGTTACTTATATTTTGACAAGCATTGGTTATTTAGATTTTTTGTCCGGGTAAATTTTGATTTATTATCGTTTACAAGGATTTTTTTGGGGTAAATTTTGATGCAGACAGCAACATTCAACATTGTTCAAAGTACGTACAAATCACGGGGGTGGGGGGGTGGTGGGGTGTTACTCTTAGTACTTTAGGGTACAAATTTTATACCCACCCCATTCATATGTAGGCCTGCTTAAAAAATAAACCCATTCATATATTTTTAATGCATTTGAAATTCCACAGAATATACTTAAACTTAACATATTTTATAGATATTCTATTTAAATCAAACGGTTTGAATGCTCAAAGTTATCGAATGCATGTACAGTAAGGGTTACATGGAGGCAAATTGTGAATACGAATTGCATATTTTAAAATTGTATGTCGCACATACAAAATAAAATTAGATAAAACATAAACAAAAAACAGGAACTGAAATATGTGAAGGTTTATTATTTATTAAACCAGTGAATGAAAAAAAATAATGGTTTATTTAATTTCATTTAATATACGTGCGCGCAGTCTTGAGCGTTTGATTAATCTAATCTTTGAGTTAAAAAACTTTTTTTTTAATTAAGGTCCTTTAGTTGTAAAAATAGTCATGTGGTTAAAATGAATTTGTATAAAAGGGATAAATATCTATAAAACTGATGGTACATTGTATATCTGTGAAATATTCCTTTGCATTGGTTTAATGAGTTTAAATGTTTATTGTGCAAGAAGTTTTGACATGTTTATTGTAACTACCAAAATCAACAAGCCGTACGTGTATTCTGATACTTAAATGCACCCAAGTTGAAGGACGCAAATCATTTTTTATAATTCTGAATTAAAAAACTCGTAATAAATAAACAAACTAATACTGGTGCATGTACATATAATATATAATCCTTTTTATTCTGTCATTCCAAATTTACTATTTTAGTTATAAATTTTAATTCTAATTCTTTATCTAGCCTTTATTTGTATCATTGAACAATATCATAATCATTCATCAGATATTTTTCATTAAACATTGTATGACCTTACCCAACTCCGTCTAAAGACCTAAGTTGAGTCATGTTTTCGAAGGTCTCTCAATTTGGGATACTCCGTAATTTTTCTCCTAACTTTAGGACACCTGACGTTCCATATGTATTTCAACCCTATTAATGATTTTAATTATCAATTCTTAAAAACGAATCTAGTCATACTTATGCAAGAAACACCAATATTTTGGCAGGAAAAGATTTTGAAGGATTTATATTATTAATTCAAATTACATTAGAAATGTTTTAAATAGAAGTATATCTATGTGCATGGTCGGAAAATATATTATATTATTTTCTGTAAGTATTTTCTTCTCTTGACTTTATTTTTCTTCATATGTTCGGTGTCCGGTAGCTGAATTGGCCCGCAGCAGAGTCTAGTTTGCCGTAAGAGGCGACTAAAGGTCTTGAGATTCTGATTCTGCCAGTTGCGACAAAGTGTGTACCCTTGTGTGGGTGAATAGGATGACCCTCGTCCGCGAGTGTTTTCAGGTCTATAATACGGAAATCTTGACCGGCTGACCATAGTGAGCCAACGTTTGTTGAGAGTGTCACGCTTCTTGCATGTAAAAGACCCCCTTTGTTGACCGCCAAGAAGAGCATCACATAGGGTAAATTTTTCTACCCACCTTTCCCATTTTCTTGTGGTCCTTCAAAATTTGATATCCCCCTTTCTCATCATCATTTCATGTTCATTTTATCATCTTTTTCATGTTCATCGCTTTTAAATAACCTATATAGCGTTGCAAGGGTGTAAAACACCAACTCACTCTTCATATGTTCACAGTTTTAATTTCTTAACAAAAACTAACACAAGTAATAATATATTATATTAATTGATTATTTATTGAAATTTTATACCAGCTGCCGTTTAATATAAAAAAATCTGTCAAAGTCAAAAATGGCCGGATTTCGTTAAACAGGAAGTAGGTGAGCGACATACCTGAAATCGAATCCCCGTTATGGGACCCCACCCTTGATGCTGCTATACCAAATATCAAGTGGCTGTGATGAGTAGTTGCTGAGAAAGCTGTTGCGAAAAATATTTTCCCCGCCTGCACGCCGCCCGACATTCACCATTTTATAACCCGGATTTTTTCACTCCGTGAAATCCGGCCAATTATAGTTAGGATTGTCTGAGTTAAGAAGTTACTAGGAATACTTCGAAAACACCCCTAAGTATTTCTTAAGTGATTCCTAGATGTTTCTGTAAGTCTGTCTAAGAACCTTTCATATTGCTTTTCTTAGGAAAGCATCGGGAACACCACCCCAGATTAATACTGCAAAGGTTCAAAACGGAAAATTCATAATTATTATATAAAAGGGTGATCTAGCCTCGGATCTAGCAAAATGTATTTATTTGTCACTCCCTGCATTTGTAGGGTTTTTTTGAAAATTTCTAAACCATGAATCACATTTTAACATGTAAAAGTCCTTCAAATGAGCCATGATTAATAATAAATTTGAATAAAAAAGAAAGAGCCAAATATAGAACTGCTTTTTCAAGGAAAAGTAGCGAAAACATATCATGAATGTAGGTTTGGTCGCGAATCTCATTTTTTATGATTGATAGGCCGGCACATGATAGGCAAAGTGTTTTTCCGAATCAAGGTGCTTTCGTCGAGGTCCGCTATCGCTTTACCAAGAATGCATTTTCTGAAAATCAAGATGCTTTCTTCGAGGTCCGCTATCGCTTTTCCGAGAAAAAAACATTTTCTGAAAATCTAGGTGCTTTCTTCGAGGTCCGCCATCGTTTTTCCGTGTTGATTTTATTAAAAACATAGTGTTTTATTTGGTTATTTCAACTTATCGTTTAATTTGGTTATTTTGTGTGGTCTCAAACGTAAACATTCAGCATTATTGTCAAAATGAGGTCTTGTTCAAAATCTATGAAGACTACCAAGAAAGTTTTTTTTCTACTTTTTTAAATGAATGGCGATTAATTCTACAAGAGACCTAGTGCAAAAGGCAAAAAAAAATGTTTCAAACCCGTCTTCACTCGATAAATAAAGTTCAGTGTGAAAAGCCGGATTGGAAGGTTATTTTACAAATTTTTCTGGCAAAAGAACGCGTGCAACTATCCCGGGGCCACTGTCCTCTATCAAACAGGAGTACCAGAGCAAGATATCTGGCCAAGAACCGACAATCGCTCAGTAGAAAGCGTTAGAAAATATAAAGTCCGTCTGTTCTGTTTACTGGAATGTCATCACTTAGCATCCGTTGTTCATTTTCTACTTTCGGGTACAAGCGTCTCTTACGAGTCTTATATTGGTTAAACTGTAGCACTTAGTAGTGTGTTTACGTGGTTGTTGGTTGGTAAACTAAGGCAACGACCATTTAATTTTCGGGGGGGGGCTGAGATTTTCACCCGAGCCGATAATCTTTTTCGACCACTGCGCGGGCCAGCTAATTTTTTCCCATACACTCAATGCTAGAAAATTTTGTTCATAAAACTCTTTATTTCTAATGCGCAAAATGAGGGCCAGTTTATTTTTTTCGCTCTATAAGCTGGCCAGACTATTTTTAGGCCAAAAATCAGAGCCAGAATATATTTTTTTTTAAATTCCAGCCCTACTCCCCCGAAAATCAAATTGTCGGTGCCTAATCAAATGTGTAGAAATTCTTTCATGGATGATGTACACATTTGTATAGAAATTTAATTCATATATGATATATGGACACCACCTTGAAATAGAAGATCTTTTTTGTCAGCTGTAAACGTTAATATGATGTTTGGCATAAGGATAAGAGGTTACATGTGTGCTCTATAAAGTTGTGTTAGAGGAGTTCCTTTAGTTTTTTTTAAATATAGGAGTATTTCCGGGTTGCTTATAAACTTGTGCTTTTGATTCCGATTCTGATGCAAAAATATATGCAAATAAAACACATAGAACTTCGAGCATGCGTTGTATCAGGCTAGGTTATTATTAATATAAATATTCTTGTCGCCGCCAAAAACTAACAAAATGAAGGACAGTAAATAATAAACCATTATAAACTGTTACAATCTATTGTTTCCTGCTTAAGTTCATGACAGTTCAAGACAGAAAATACAAATCTGTCTTGACCTATTATTTCCTGCAGCAATTCACAACAGTGCATAACAGTTAGTGGATATCTTGTCAAGAACTGCCTTTTACTATGGCAATGGTGGACAGTGCATCATAGGTCAAGAAAATTGTCGACTGCTGTGCAAAATTGTTACGGATCAGGACAGTGATAAACAATACAGGTAAAATTGTTAACTACTGCCTAAAATTGTAACAATTTAGGACAGTGATTAACAATCCAGGTAAAGTCTGTCACGATCTATGAGAAACTGTACCAATGTCAGACAGTGCAGGCCAATGTAGGACAGTGCATTATAGGCGGAAGGTAATCACTGTCACAAACTGTCCTTGATTGTATAGGGTGATAATGGTAATTCACTGTTGTTTGGCAGTAGTTTCACAGTAAATAGCAGTGTAAGGCAGTAAAAAAATGACTGTGTCTGGTATAGACAGTAATTTTTTTGGTTCATAGTGATTTAGTTTTACTTTTGTAATTGCCGTAGTATGCTGTCCACTCTTTTTCGGAACGTCAAATTTTTGACGTTTTTGCGTAAAAAACAACAAGAAAAAAAGAAGATATCGGGATATGCCGAAAGATGTTGAGAGATAGCGGCATTTTTAAAATTGCATTACCTTGGGGAGTATATTGGGCAGGTAGGAGTATGTTTTATTTAGCAATGCTGCATTTAGTTTTACTTTTGTAATTGCCGTAGTATGCTGTCCACTCTTTTTCGGAACGTCAAATTTTTGACGTTTTTGCGTAAAAAACAACAAGAAAAAAAGAAGATATCGGGATATGCCGAAAGATGTTGAGAGATAGCGGCATTTTTAAAATTGCATTACCTTGGGGAGTATATTGGGCAGGTAGGAGTATGTTTTATTTAGCAATGCTGCATTTAGTTTTACTTTTGTAATTGCCGTAGTATGCTGTCCACTCTTTTTCGGAACGTCAAATTTTTGACGTTTTTGCGTAAAAAACAACAAGAAAAAAAGAAGATATCGGGATATGCCGAAAGATGTTGAGAGATAGCGGCATTTTTAAAATTGCATTACCTTGGGGAGTATATTGGGCAGGTAGGAGTATGTTTTATTTAGCAATGCTGCATTTAGTTTTACTTTTGTAATTGCCGTAGTATGCTGTCCACTCTTTTTCGGAACGTCAAATTTTTGACGTTTTTGCGTAAAAAACAACAAGAAAAAAAGAAGATATCGGGATATGCCGAAAGATGTTGAGAGATAGCGGCATTTTTAAAATTGCATTACCTTGGGGAGTATATTGGGCAGGTAGGAGTATGTTTTATTTAGCAATGCTGCATTTAGTTTTACTTTTGTAATTGCCGTAGTATGCTGTCCACTCTTTTTCGGAACGTCAAATTTTTGACGTTTTTGCGTAAAAAACAACAAGAAAAAAAGAAGATATCGGGATATGCCGAAAGATGTTGAGAGATAGCGGCATTTTTAAAATTGCATTACCTTGGGGAGTATATTGGGCAGGTAGGAGTATGTTTTATTTAGCAATGCTGCATTTAGTTTTACTTTTGTAATTGCCGTAGTATGCTGTCCACTCTTTTTCGGAACGTCAAATTTTTGACGTTTTTGCGTAAAAAACAACAAGAAAAAAAGAAGATATCGGGATATGCCGAAAGATGTTGAGAGATAGCGGCATTTTTAAAATTGCATTACCTTGGGGAGTATATTGGGCAGGTAGGAGTATGTTTTATTTAGCAATGCTGCATTTAGTTTTACTTTTGTAATTGCCGTAGTATGCTGTCCACTCTTTTTCGGAACGTCAAATTTTTGACGTTTTTGCGTAAAAAACAACAAGAAAAAAAGAAGATATCGGGATATGCCGAAAGATGTTGAGAGATAGCGGCATTTTTAAAATTGCATTACCTTGGGGAGTATATTGGGCAGGTAGGAGTATGTTTTATTTAGCAATGCTGCATTTAGTTTTACTTTTGTAATTGCCGTAGTATGCTGTCCACTCTTTTTCGGAACGTCAAATTTTTGACGTTTTTGCGTAAAAAACAACAAGAAAAAAAGAAGATATCGGGATATGCCGAAAGATGTTGAGAGATAGCGGCATTTTTAAAATTGCATTACCTTGGGGAGTATATTGGGCAGGTAGGAGTATGTTTTATTTAGCAATGCTGCATTTAGTTTTACTTTTGTAATTGCCGTAGTATGCTGTCCACTCTTTTTCGGAACGTCAAATTTTTGACGTTTTTGCGTAAAAAAACAACAAGAAAAAAAGAAGATATCGGGATATGCCTAAAGATGTTGAGAGATAGCGGCATTTTTAAAATTGCATTACCTTGGGGAGTATATTGGGCAGGTAGGAGTATGTTTTATTTAGCAATGCTGCATTTAGTTTTACTTTTGTAATTGCCGTAGTATGCTGTCCACTCTTTTTCGGAACGTCAAATTTTTGACGTTTTTGCGTAAAAAACAACAAGAAAAAAAGAAGATATCGGGATATGCCGAAAGATGTTGAGAGATAGCGGCATTTTTAAAATTGCATTACCTTGGGGAGTATATTGGGCAGGTAGGAGTATGTTTTATTTAGCAATGCTGCATTTAGTTTTACTTTTGTAATTGCCGTAGTATGCTGTCCACTCTTTTTCGGAACGTCAAATTTTTGACGTTTTTGCGTAAAACACAACAAGAAAAAAAGAAGATATCGGGATATGCCGAAAGATGTTGAGAGATAGCGGCATTTTTAAAATTGCATTACCTTGGGGAGTATATTGGGCAGGTAGGAGTATGTTTTATTTAGCAATGCTGCATTTAGTTTTACTTTTGTAATTGCCGTAGTATGCTGTCCACTCTTTTTCGGAACGTCAAATTTTTGACGTTTTTGCGTAAAAAAACAACAAGAAAAAAAGAAGATATCGGGATATGCCGAAAGATGTTGAGAGATAGCGGCATTTTTAAAATTGCATTACCTTGGGGAGTATATTGGGCAGGTAGGAGTATGTTTTATTTAGCAATGCTGCATTTAGTTTTACTTTTGTAATTGCCGTAGTATGCTGTCCACTCTTTTTCGGAACGTCAAATTTTTGACGTTTTTGCGTAAAAAACAACAAGAAAAAAAGAAGATATCGGGATATGCCGAAAGATGTTGAGAGATAGCGGCATTTTTAAAATTGCATTACCTTGGGGAGTATATTGGGCAGGTAGGAGTATGTTTTATTTAGCAATGCTGCATTTAGTTTTACTTTTGTAATTGCCGTAGTATGCTGTCCACTCTTTTTCGGAACGTCAAATTTTTGACGTTTTTGCGTAAAAAACAACAAGAAAAAAAGAAGATATCGGGATATGCCGAAAGATGTTGAGAGATAGCGGCATTTTTAAAATTGCATTACCTTGGGGAGTATATTGGGCAGGTAGGAGTATGTTTTATTTAGCAATGCTGCATTTAGTTTTACTCTTGTAATTGCCGTAGTATGCTGTCCACCCTTTTTCGGAACGTCAAATTTTTGACGTTTTTGCGTAAAAAACAACAAGAAAAAAAGAAGATATCGGGATATGCCGAAAGATGTTGAGAGATAGCGGCATTTTTAAAATTGCATTACCTTGGGGAGTATATTGGCCCGAGACTAGTATTATTTTAGCCCCCTTTTTAATGCATTTTCAATATAGCGTTTTGATGAATAAAAAAAAATTTAACCATTTGATTTTCCTAAAATTTCTTACAGCTGCATAACAACACAAGACATAAATAATATGTAAATTTAAGAAGATTTTACCGATTTTAAAACTTTTGATGCATTTTATGGTCAAGAGACCAAAAATTTTTGATGTCAACAAAAATTAAGATCTAAATTTTGACCCCGCGTATGCCTGGCAAATCACCCCTTTTATGCTGATTTTAGTGTTGGTCTTTGTATATACCAAACTTTGGCTTAAGAACTACCAAATAACCCAAACAACTAAAAACTGCACCAAAAATTGACCTAGAAATACCTCTGGAAGATATATGGTGTTTTTTAAAGGGACTATATTAAACAACAACGAAAAATAAGGGGTGATAATTGTGGTCTCGTACCTAATAGTCCTCAGATAAGCCTCATTTCATCAAATAAAGTTGTTTTTCACCAACTAGAGTCTTTTTTGAGTTTACATACCAAGTTTCATAATGATCAGATGAATAACATTAAAAATATGAGCCATTCAAATCAATGGTTTTCTTCAAAAATATGGTCCGCTACAGCTTAATAAAGAACCATGGATCCTATGTGGCCATATTTTTTACATTTCATGATTTTTGACAAAACCAATGATTGATATCAATAACTTGAGGTGTACTGAACATGAAAAACACAAGTTTTGGTAAAATAAGTGCATGGTTTTAATATTTGATTCTGGTTTATATTCGCGGAGTGAAAAATAAGACATTCAAGGATTTAAAGGGGTACTAATATGGTCATTAATATTTTTCAAAATTTGTACAAGATATTTACCTGGAAACTCTTTTAAAATGTTCTCTATATAATAAGCTTACAAAAAACACCAAGAAACATTAACTTTATATACTATTTAAGTCCATATTAACCATTTGAAAATCAGGAACCATATGTATTATGAAACCGGTTTTGCCAAAATTGGTAAAAGTAGCTATTCAAGGATGAAAAAAATGCAAAAGAGGATGCAATATCTTACATTTTTTATGTTTTCAGTATGAGAGGATGCAAATCAACAGATTTCAATAGCAAAAACATTGGTCAGAGCACTTTTGATGGAAACTAGTAAATGACTTATGTGCAAAAACATAGAAAAACCTTCAAATCTTTAGCTTGTAACTGCTAATATTTACAATCATTTCACTTATGTAGTAGACAATGCTGAACAAATAGGTGTTTTTTGTGTTGTTTATCATTAAAACATTGCTTTCTGTCTGATATTCCAAGAATTGAAGTAATAAAAAGATGATTTTAGAAAGATGGCATAGGCCCTCCCCAGAAAAATCCATATGCTGCCGCAACCTTGTTTCGCAGTGGGGAAAAGATTTTTTTCAGAAATACTTTCAACATTTCAGGATAAAAACACTCCTTATGTCTTAATTTAATGATTTATGACAATTCTAGGCAACTGAAAGTCTTTATTTGCAAGTAAGGGGTCATTTTGTTGGAAAAAAATCCAAAATCCAAAAAGAAGACCATTTTCATTGAAAATCCCATACATATTGAATTTTGGCTCATTTGGTCATATTTTCATATAAATTCATGAAACAAAGACTGAAATCATTT
Organism: Arcuatula senhousia; assembly: GCA_963971305.1. Classification (NCBI taxonomy): domain Eukaryota; kingdom Metazoa; phylum Mollusca; class Bivalvia; order Mytilida; family Mytilidae; genus Arcuatula; species Arcuatula senhousia. Next base: position 32,935 of record CAXARO010000694.1, read on the forward strand.
CAATATGGCATATTCAGTAAGTTCAGACTTAATACAGTATTGCTAGAAAGTTTTTGAAATTTTACCCATAGCCCCCCTCTCCTAGGCCCGAGACTAGTATTATTTTAGCCCCCTTTTTAATGCATTTTCAATATAGCGTTTTGATGAATAAAAAAAAAATTAACCATTTGATTTTCCTAAAATTTCTTACAGCTGCATAACAACACAAGACATAAATAATATGTAAATTTAAGAAGATTTTACCGATTTTAAAACTTTTGATGCATTTTATGGTCAAGAGACCAAAAATTTTTGATGTCAACAAAAATTAAGATCTAAATTTTGACCCCGCGTATGCCTGGCAAATCACCCCTTTTATGCTGATTTTAGTGTTGGTCTTTGTATATACCAAACTTTGGCTTAAGAACTACCAAATAACCCAAACAACTAAAAACTGCACCAAAAATTGACCTAGAAATACCTCTGGAAGATATATGGTGTTTTTTAAAGGGACTATATTAAACAACAACGAAAAATAAGGGGTGATAATTGTGGTCTCGTACCTATTGGGCAGGTAGGAGTATGTTTTATTTAGCAATGCTGCATTTAGTTTTACTTTTGTAATTGCCGTAGTATGCTGTCCACTCTTTTTCGGAACGTCAAATTTTTGACGTTTTTGCGTAAAAAACAACAAGAAAAAAAGAAGATATCGGGATATGCCGAAAGATGTTGAGAGATAGCGGCATTTTTAAAATTGCATTACCTTGGGGAGTATATTGGGCAGGTAGGAGTATGTTTTATTTAGCAATGCTGCATTTAGTTTTACTTTTGTAATTGCCGTAGTATGCTGTCCACTCTTTTTCGGAACGTCAAATTTTTGACGTTTTTGCGTAAAAAACAACAAGAAAAAAAGAAGATATCGGGATATGCCGAAAGATGTTGAGAGATAGCGGCATTTTTAAAATTGCATTACCTTGGGGAGTATATTGGGCAGGTAGGAGTATGTTTTATTTAGCAATGCTGCATTTAGTTTTACTTTTGTAATTGCCGTAGTATGCTGTCCACTCTTTTTCGGAACGTCAAATTTTTGACGTTTTTGCGTAAAAAACAACAAGAAAAAAAGAAGATATCGGGATATGCCGAAAGATGTTGAGAGATAGCGGCATTTTTAAAATTGCATTACCTTGGGGAGTATATTGGGCAGGTAGGAGTATGTTTTATTTAGCAATGCTGCATTTAGTTTTACTTTTGTAATTGCCGTAGTATGCTGTCCACTCTTTTTCGGAACGTCAAATTTTTGACGTTTTTGCGTAAAAAACAACAAGAAAAAAAGAAGATATCGGGATATGCCGAAAGATGTTGAGAGATAGCGGCATTTTTAAAATTGCATTACCTTGGGGAGTATATTGGGCAGGTAGGAGTATGTTTTATTTAGCAATGCTGCATTTAGTTTTACTTTTGTAATTGCCGTAGTATGCTGTCCACTCTTTTTCGGAACGTCAAATTTTTGACGTTTTTGCGTAAAAAACAACAAGAAAAAAAAGAAGATATCGGGATATGCCGAAAGATGTTGAGAGATAGCGGCATTTTTAAAATTGCATTACCTTGGGGAGTATATTGGGCAGGTAGGAGTATGTTTTATTTAGCAATGCTGCATTTAGTTTTACTTTTGTAATTGCCGTAGTATGCTGTCCACTCTTTTTCGGAACGTCAAATTTTTGACGTTTTTGCGTAAAAAACAACAAGAAAAAAAGAAGATATCGGGATATGCCGAAAGATGTTGAGAGATAGCGGCATTTTTAAAATTGCATTACCTTGGGGAGTATATTGGGCAGGTAGGAGTATGTTTTATTTAGCAATGCTGCATTTAGTTTTACTTTTGTAATTGCCGTAGTATGCTGTCCACTCTTTTTCGGAACGTCAAATTTTTGACGTTTTTGCGTAAAAAACAACAAGAAAAAAAGAAGATATCGGGATATGCCGAAAGATGTTGAGAGATAGCGGCATTTTTAAAATTGCATTACCTTGGGGAGTATATTGGGCAGGTAGGAGTATGTTTTATTTAGCAATGCTGCATTTAGTTTTACTTTTGTAATTGCCGTAGTATGCTGTCCACTCTTTTTCGGAACGTCAAATTTTTGACGTTTTTGCGTAAAAAACAACAAGAAAAAAAGAAGATATCGGGATATGCCGAAAGATGTTGAGAGATAGCGGCATTTTTAAAATTGCATTACCTTGGGGAGTATATTGGGCAGGTAGGAGTATGTTTTATTTAGCAATGCTGCATTTAGTTTTACTTTTGTAATTGCCGTAGTATGCTGTCCACTCTTTTTCGGAACGTCAAATTTTTGACGTTTTTGCGTAAAAAACAACAAGAAAAAAAGAAGATATCGGGATATGCCGAAAGATGTTGAGAGATAGCGGCATTTTTTAAATTGCATTACCTTGGGGAGTATATTGGGCAGGTAGGAGTATGTTTTATTTAGCAATGCTGCATTTAGTTTTACTTTTGTAATTGCCGTAGTATGCTGTCCACTCTTTTTCGGAACGTCAAATTTTTGACGTTTTTGCGTAAAAAACAACAAGAAAAAAAGAAGATATCGGGATATGCTAAAAGATGGTGAGAGATAGCGGCATTTTTAAAATTGCATTACCTTGGGGAGTATATTGGGCAGGTAGGAGTATGTTTTATTTAGCAATGCTGCATTTAGTTTTACTTTTGTAATTGCCGTAGGATGCTGTCCACTCTTTTTCGGAACGTCAAATTTTTGACGTTTTTGCGTAAAAAACAACAAGAAAAAAAGAAGATATCGGGATATGCCGAAAGATGTTGAGAGATAGCGGCATTTTTAAAATTGCATTACCTTGGGGAGTATATTGGGCAGGTAGGAGTATGTTTTATTTAGCAATGCTGCATTTAGTTTTACTTTTGTAATTGCCGTAGTATGCTGTCCACTCTTTTTCGGAACGTCAAATTTTTGACGTTTTTGCGTAAAAAACAACAAGAAAAAAAGAAGATATCGGGATATGCCGAAAGATGTTGAGAGATAGCGGCATTTTTAAAATTGCATTACCTTGGGGAGTATATTGGGCAGGTAGGAGTATGTTTTATTTAGCAATGCTGCATTTAGTTTTACTTTTGTAATTGCCGTAGTATGCTGTCCACTCTTTTTCGGAACGTCAAATTTTTGACGTTTTTGCGTGAAAAACAACAAGAAAAAAAGAAGATATCGGGATATGCCGAAAGATGTTGAGAGATAGCGGCATTTTTAAAATTGCATTACCTTGGGGAGTATATTGGGCAGGTAGGAGTATGTTTTATTTAGCAATGCTGCATTTAGTTTTACTTTTGTAATTGCCGTAGTATGCTGTCCACTCTTTTTCGGAACGTCAAATTTTTGACGTTTTTGCGTAAAAAACAACAAGAAAAAAAGAAGATATCGGGATATGCCGAAAGATGTTGAGAGATAGCGGCATTTTTAAAATTGCATTACCTTGGGGAGTATATTGGGCAGGTAGGAGTATGTTTTATTTAGCAATGCTGCATTTAGTTTTACTTTTGTAATTGCCGTAGTATGCTGTCCACTCTTTTTCGGAACGTCAAATTTTTGACGTTTTTGCGTAAAAAACAACAAGAAAAAAAGAAGATATCGGGATATGCCGAAAGATGTTGAGAGATAGCGGCATTTTCAAAATTGCATTACCTTGGGGAGTATATTGGGCAGGTAGGAGTATGTTTTATTTAGCAATGCTGCATTTAGTTTTACTTTTGTAATTGCCGTAGTATGCTGTCCACTCTTTTTCGGAACGTCAAATATTTGACGTTTTTGCGTAAAAAACAACAAGAAAAAAAGAAGATATCGGGATATGCCGAAAGATGTTGAGAGATAGCGGCATTTTTAAAATTGCATTACCTTGGGGAGTATATTGGGCAGGTAGGAGTATGTTTTATTTAGCAATGCTGCATTTAGTTTTACTTTTGTAATTGCCGTAGTATGCTGTCCACTCTTTTTCGGAACGTCAAATTTTTGACGTTTTTGCGTAAAAAACAACAAGAAAAAAAGAAGATATCGGGATATGCCGAAAGATGTTGAGAGATAGCGGCATTTTTTAAATTGCATTACCTTGGGGAGTATATTGGGCAGGTAGGAGTATGTTTTATTTAGCAATGCTGCATTTAGTTTTACTTTTGTAATTGCCGTAGTATGCTGTCCACTCTTTTTCGGAACGTCAAATTTTTGACGTTTTTGCGTAAAAAACAACAAGAAAAAAAGAAGATATCGGGATATGCTAAAAGATGGTGAGAGATAGCGGCATTTTTAAAATTGCATTACCTTGGGGAGTATATTGGGCAGGTAGGAGTATGTTTTATTTAGCAATGCTGCATTTAGTTTTACTTTTGTAATTGCCGTAGGATGCTGTCCACTCTTTTTCGGAACGTCAAATTTTTGACGTTTTTGCGTAAAAAACAACAAGAAAAAAAGAAGATATCGGGATATGCCGAAAGATGTTGAGAGATAGCGGCATTTTTAAAATTGCATTACCTTGGGGAGTATATTGGGCAGGTAGGAGTATGTTTTATTTAGCAATGCTGCATTTAGTTTTACTTTTGTAATTGCCGTAGTATGCTGTCCACTCTTTTTCGGAACGTCAAATTTTTGACGTTTTTGCGTAAAAAACAACAAGAAAAAAAGAAGATATCGGGATATGCCGAAAGATGTTGAGAGATAGCGGCATTTTTAAAATTGCATTACCTTGGGGAGTATATTGGGCAGGTAGGAGTATGTTTTATTTAGCAATGCTGCATTTAGTTTTACTTTTGTAATTGCCGTAGTATGCTGTCCACTCTTTTTCGGAACGTCAAATTTTTGACGTTTTTGCGTGAAAAACAACAAGAAAAAAAGAAGATATCGGGATATGCCGAAAGATGTTGAGAGATAGCGGCATTTTTAAAATTGCATTACCTTGGGGAGTATATTGGGCAGGTAGGAGTATGTTTTATTTAGCAATGCTGCATTTAGTTTTACTTTTGTAATTGCCGTAGTATGCTGTCCACTCTTTTTCGGAACGTCAAATTTTTGACGTTTTTGCGTAAAAAACAACAAGAAAAAAAGAAGATATCGGGATATGCCGAAAGATGTTGAGAGATAGCGGCATTTTTAAAATTGCATTACCTTGGGGAGTATATTGGGCAGGTAGGAGTATGTTTTATTTAGCAATGCTGCATTTAGTTTTACTTTTGTAATTGCCGTAGTATGCTGTCCACTCTTTTTCGGAACGTCAAATTTTTGACGTTTTTGCGTAAAAAACAACAAGAAAAAAAGAAGATATCGGGATATGCCGAAAGATGTTGAGAGATAGCGGCATTTTCAAAATTGCATTACCTTGGGGAGTATATTGGGCAGGTAGGAGTATGTTTTATTTAGCAATGCTGCATTTAGTTTTACTTTTGTAATTGCCGTAGTATGCTGTCCACTCTTTTTCGGAACGTCAAATATTTGACGTTTTTGCGTAAAAAACAACAAGAAAAAAAGAAGATATCGGGATATGCCGAAAGATGTTGAGAGATAGCGGCATTTTTAAAATTGCATTACCTTGGGGAGTATATTGGGCAGGTAGGAGTATGTTTTATTTAGCAATGCTGCATTTAGTTTTACTTTTGTAATTGCCGTAGTATGCTGTCCACTCTTTTTCGGAACGTCAAATTTTTGACGTTTTTGCGTAAAAAACAACAAGAAAAAAAGAAGATATCGGGATATGCCGAAAGATGTTGAGAGATAGCGGCATTTTTAAAATTGCATTACCTTGGGGAGTATATTGGACAGGTAGGAGTATGTTTTATTTAGCAATGCTGCATTTAGTTTTACTTTTGTAATTGCCGTAGTATGCTGTCCACTCTTTTTCGGAACGTCAAATTTTTGACGTTTTTGCGTAAAAAAACAACAAGAAAAAAAGAAGATATCGGGATATGCCGAAAGATGTTGAGAGATAGCGGCATTTTTAAAATTGCATTACCTTGGGGAGTATATTGGGCAGGTAGGAGTATGTTTTATTTAGCAATGCTGTATTTAGTTTTACTTTTGTAATTGCCGTAGTATGCTGTCCACTCTTTTTCGGAACGTCAAATTTTTGACGTTTTTGCGTAAAAAACAACAAGAAAAAAAGAAGATATCGGGATATGCCGAAAGATGTTGAGAGATAGCGGCATTTTTAAAATTGCATTACCTTGGGGAGTATATCGGGCAGGTAGGAGTATGTTTTATTTAGCAATGCTGCATTTAGTTTTACTTTTGTAATTGCCGTAGTATGCTGTCCACTCTTTTTCGGAACGTCAAATTTTTGACGTTTTTGCGTAAAAAACAACAAGAAAAAAAGAAGATATCGGGATATGCCGAAAGATGTTGAGAGATAGCGGCATTTTTAAAATTGCATTACCTTGGGGAGTATATTGGGCAGGTAGGAGTATGTTTTATTTAGCAATGCTGCATTTAGTTTTACTTTTGTAATTGCCGTAGTATGCTGTCCACTCTTTTTCGGAACGTCAAATTTTTGACGTTTTTGCGTAAAAAACAACAAGAAAAAAAGAAGATATCGGGATATGCCGAAAGATGTTGAGAGATAGCGGCATTTTTAAAATTGCATTACCTTGGGGAGTATATTGGGCAGGTAGGAGTATGTTTTATTTAGCAATGCTGCATTTAGTTTTACTTTTGTAATTGCCGTAGTATGCTGTCCACTCTTTTTCGGAACGTCAAATTTTTGACGTTTTTGCGTAAAAAACAACAAGAAAAAAAGAAGATATCGGGATATGCCGAAAGATGTTGAGAGATAGCGGCATTTTTAAAATTGCATTACCTTGGGGAGTATATTGGGCAGGTAGGAGTATGTTTTATTTAGCAATGCTGCATTTAGTTTTACTTTTGTAATTGCCGTAGTATGCTGTCCACTCTTTTTCGGAACGTCAAATTTTTGACGTTTTTGCGTAAAAAACAACAAGAAAAAAAGAAGATATCGGGATATGCCGAAAGATGTTGAGAGATAGCGGCATTTTTAAAATTGCATTACCTTGGGGAGTATATTGGGCAGGTAGGAGTATGTTTTATTTAGCAATGCTGCATTTAGTTTTACTTTTGTAATTGCCGTAGTATGCTGTCCACTCTTTTTCGGAACGTCAAATTTTTGACGTTTTTGCGTAAAAAACAACAAGAAAAAAAGAAGATATCGGGATATGCCGAAAGATGTTGAGAGATAGCGGCATTTTTAAAATTGCATTACCTTGGGGAGTATATTGGGCAGGTAGGAGTATGTTTTATTTAGCAATGCTGCATTTAGTTTTACTTTTGTAATTGCCGTAGTATGCTGTCCACTCTTTTTCGGAACGTCAAATTTTTGACGTTTTTGCGTAAAAAACAACAAGAAAAAAAGAAGATATCGGGATATGCCGAAAGATGTTGAGAGATAGCGGCATTTTTAAAATTGCATTACCTTGGGGAGTATATTGGGCAGGTAGGAGTATGTTTTATTTAGCAATGCTGCATTTAGTTTTACTTTTGTAATTGCCGTAGTATGCTGTCCACTCTTTTTCGGAACGTCAAATTTTTGACGTTTTTGCGTAAAAAACAACAAGAAAAAAAGAAGATATCGGGATATGCCGAAAGATGTTGAGAGATAGCGGCATTTTTAAAATTGCATTACCTTGGGGAGTATATTGGGCAGGTAGGAGTATGTTTTATTTAGCAATGCTGCATTTAGTTTTACTTTTGTAATTGCCGTAGTATGCTGTCCACTCTTTTTCGGAACGTCAAATTTTTGACGTTTTTGCGTAAAAAACAACAAGAAAAAAAGAAGATATCGGGATATGCCGAAAGATGTTGAGAGATAGCGGCATTTTTAAAATTGCATTACCTTGGGGAGTATATTGGGCAGGTAGGAGTATGTTTTATTTAGCAATGCTGCATTTAGTTTTACTTTTGTAATTGCCGTAGTATGCTGTCCACTCTTTTTCGGAACGTCAAATTTTTGACGTTTTTGCGTAAAAAACAACAAGAAAAAAAGAAGATATCGGGATATGCCGAAAGATGTTGAGAGATAGCGGCATTTTTAAAATTGCATTACCTTGGGGAGTATATTGGGCAGGTAGGAGTATGTTTTATTTAGCAATGCTGCATTTAGTTTTACTTTTGTAATTGCCGTAGTATGCTGTCCACTCTTTTTCGGAACGTCAAATTTTTGACGTTTTTGCGTAAAAAACAACAAGAAAAAAAGAAGATATCGGGATATGCCGAAAGATGTTGAGAGATAGCGGCATTTTTAAAATTGCATTACCTTGGGGAGTATATTGGGCAGGTAGGAGTATGTTTTATTTAGCAATGCTGCATTTAGTTTTACTTTTGTAATTGCCGTAGTATGCTGTCCACTCTTTTTCGGAACGTCAAATTTTTGACGTTTTTGCGTAAAAAACAACAAGAAAAAAAGAAGATATCGGGATATGCCGAAAGATGTTGAGAGATAGCGGCATTTTTAAAATTGCATTACCTTGGGGAGTATATTGGGCAGGTAGGAGTATGTTTTATTTAGCAATGCTGCATTTAGTTTTACTTTTGTAATTGCCGTAGTATGCTGTCCACTCTTTTTCGGAACGTCAAATTTTTGACGTTTTTGCGTAAAAAACAACAAGAAAAAAAGAAGATATCGGGATATGCCGAAAGATGTTGAGAGATAGCGGCATTTTTAAAATTGCATTACCTTGGGGAGTATATTGGGCAGGTAGGAGTATGTTTTATTTAGCAATGCTGCATTTAGTTTTACTTTTGTAATTGCCGTAGTATGCTGTCCACTCTTTTTCGGAACGTCAAATTTTTGACGTTTTTGCGTAAAAAACAACAAGAAAAAAAGAAGATATCGGGATATGCCGAAAGATGTTGAGAGATAGCGGCATTTTTAAAATTGCATTACCTTGGGGAGTATATTGGGCAGGTAGGAGTATGTTTTATTTAGCAATGCTGCATTTAGTTTTACTTTTGTAATTGCCGTAGTATGCTGTCCACTCTTTTTCGGAACGTCAAATTTTTGACGTTTTTGCGTAAAAAACAACAAGAAAAAAAGAAGATATCGGGATATGCCGAAAGATGTTGAGAGATAGCGGCATTTTTAAAATTGCATTACCTTGGGGAGTATATTGGGCAGGTAGGAGTATGTTTTATTTAGCAATGCTGCATTTAGTTTTACTTTTGTAATTGCCGTAGTATGCTGTCCACTCTTTTTCGGAACGTCAAATTTTTGACGTTTTTGCGTAAAAAACAACAAGAAAAAAAGAAGATATCGGGATATGCCGAAAGATGTTGAGAGATAGCGGCATTTTTAAAATTGCATTACCTTGGGGAGTATATTGGGCAGGTAGGAGTATGTTTTATTTAGCAATGCTGCATTTAGTTTTACTTTTGTAATTGCCGTAGTATGCTGTCCACTCTTTTTCGGAACGTCAAATTTTTGACGTTTTTGCGTAAAAAACAACAAGAAAAAAAGAAGATATCGGGATATGCCGAAAGATGTTGAGAGATAGCGGCATTTTTAAAATTGCATTACCTTGGGGAGTATATTGGGCAGGTAGGAGTATGTTTTATTTAGCAATGCTGCATTCAGTTTTACTTTTGTAATTGCCGTAGTATGCTGTCCACTCTTTTTCGGAACGTCAAATTTTTGACGTTTTTGCGTAAAAAACAACAAGAAAAAAAGAAGATATCGGGATATGCCGAAAGATGTTGAGAGATAGCGGCATTTTTAAAATTGCATTACCTTGGGGAGTATATTGGGCAGGTAGGAGTATGTTTTATTTAGCAATGCTGCATTTAGTTTTACTTTTGTAATTGCCGTAGTATGCTGTCCACTCTTTTTCGGAACGTCAAATTTTTGACGTTTTTGCGTAAAAAACAACAAGAAAAAAAGAAGATATCGGGATATGCCGAAAGATGTTGAGAGATAGCGGCATTTTTAAAATTGCATTACCTTGGGGAGTATATTGGGCAGGTAGGAGTATGTTTTATTTAGCAATGCTGCATTTAGTTTTACTTTTGTAATTGCCGTAGTATGCTGTCCACTCTTTTTCGGAACGTCAAATTTTTGACGTTTTTGCGTAAAAAACAACAAGAAAAAAAGAAGATATCGGGATATGCCGAAAGATGTTGAGAGATAGCGGCATTTTTAAAATTGCATTACCTTGGGGAGTATATTGGGCAGGTAGGAGTATGTTTTATTTAGCAATGCTGCATTTAGTTTTACTTTTGTAATTGCCGTAGTATGCTGTCCACTCTTTTTCGGAACGTCAAATTTTTGACGTTTTTGCGTAAAAAACAACAAGAAAAAAAGAAGATATCGGGATATGCCGAAAGATGTTGAGAGATAGCGGCATTTTTAAAATTGCATTACCTTGGGGAGTATATTGGGCAGGTAGGAGTATGTTTTATTTAGCAATGCTGCATTTAGTTTTACTTTTGTAATTGCCGTAGTATGCTGTCCACTCTTTTTCGGAACGTCAAATTTTTGACGTTTTTGCGTAAAAAACAACAAGAAAAAAAGAAGATATCGGGATATGCCGAAAGATGTTGAGACATAGCGGCATTTTTAAAATTGCATTACCTTGGGGAGTATATTGGGCAGGTAGGAGTATGTTTTATTTAGCAATACTGCATTTAGTTTTACTTTTGTAATTGCCGTAGTATGCTGTCCACTCTTTTTCGGAACGTCAAATTTTTGACGTTTTTGCGTAAAAAACAACAAGAAAAAAAGAAGATATCGGGATATGCCGAAAGATGTTGAGAGATAGCGGCATTTTTAAAATTGCATTACCTTGGGGAGTATATTGGGCAGGTAGGAGTATGTTTTATTTAGCAATGCTGCATTTAGTTTTACTTTTGTAATTGCCGTAGTATGCTGTCCACTCTTTTTCGGAACGTCAAATGTTTGACGTTTTTGCGTAAAAAACAACAAGAAAAAAAGAAGATATCGGGATATGCCGAAAGATGTTGAGAGATAGCGGCATTTTTAAAATTGCATTACCTTGGGGAGTATATTGGGCAGGTAGGAGTATGTTTTATTTAGCAATGCTGCATTCAGTTTTACTTTTGTAATTGCCGTAGTATGCTGTCCACTCTTTTTCGGAACGTCAAATTTTTGACGTTTTTGCGTAAAAAACAACAAGAAAAAAAGAAGATATCGGGATATGCCGAAAGATGTTGAGACATAGCGGCATTTTTAAAATTGCATTACCTTGGGGAGTATATTGGGCAGGTAGGAGTATGTTTTATTTAGCAATGCTGCATTTAGTTTTACTTTTGTAATTGCCGTAGTATGCTGTCCACTCTTTTTCGGAACGTCAAATTTTTGACGTTTTTGCGTAAAAAACAACAAGAAAAAAAGAAGATATCGGGATATGCCGAAAGATGTTGAGACATAGCGGCATTTTTAAAATTGCATTACCTTGGGGAGTATATTGGGCAGGTAGGAGTATGTTTTATTTAGCAATGCTGCATTTAGTTTTACTTTTGTAATTGCCGTAGTATGCTGTCCACTCTTTTTCGGAACGTCAAATTTTTGACGTTTTTGCGTAAAAAACAACAAGAAAAAAAGAAGATATCGGGATATGCCGAAAGATGTTGAGAGATAGCGGCATTTTTAAAATTGCATTACCTTGGGGAGTATATTGGGCAGGTAGGAGTATGTTTTATTTAGCAATGCTGCATTTAGTTTTACTTTTGTAATTGCCGTAGTATGCTGTCCACTCTTTTTCGGAACGTCAAATTTTTGACGTTTTTGCGTAAAAAACAACAAGAAAAAAAGAAGATATCGGGATATGCCGAAAGATGTTGAGAGATAGCGGCATTTTTAAAATTGCATTACCTTGGGGAGTATATTGGGCAGGTAGGAGTATGTTTTATTTAGCAATGCTGCATTTAGTTTTACTTTTGTAATTGCCGTAGTATGCTGTCCACTCTTTTTCGGAACGTCAAATTTTTGACGTTTTTGCGTAAAAAACAACAAGAAAAAAAGAAGATATCGGGATATGCCGAAAGATGTTGAGAGATAGCGGCATTTTAAAATTGCATTACCTTGGGGAGTATATTGGGCAGGTAGGAGTATGTTTTATTTAGCAATGCTGCATTTAGTTTTACTTTTGTAATTGCCGTAGTATGCTGTCCACTCTTTTTCGGAACGTCAAATTTTTGACGTTTTTGCGTAAAAAACAACAAGAAAAAAAGAAGATATCGGGATATGCCGAAAGATGTTGAGAGATAGCGGCATTTTTAAAATTGCATTACCTTGGGGAGTATATTGGGCAGGTAGGAGTATGTTTTATTTAGCAATGCTGCATTTAGTTTTACTTTTGTAATTGCCGTAGTATGCTGTCCACTCTTTTTCGGAACGTCAAATTTTTGACGTTTTTGCGTAAAAAACAACAAGAAAAAAAGAAGATATCGGGATATGCCGAAAGATGTTGAGAGATAGCGGCATTTTAAAATTGCATTACCTTGGGGAGTATATTGGGCAGGTAGGAGTATGTTTTATTTAGCAATGCTGCATTTAGTTTTACTTTTGTAATTGCCGTAGTATGCTGTCCACTCTTTTTCGGAACGTCAAATTTTTGACGTTTTTGCGTAAAAAACAACAAGAAAAAAAGAAGATATCGGGATATGCCGAAAGATGTTGAGAGATAGCGGCATTTTTAAAATTGCATTACCTTGGGGAGTATATTGGGCAGGTAGGAGTATGTTTTATTTAGCAATGCTGCATTTAGTTTTACTTTTGTAATTGCCGTAGTATGCTGTCCACTCTTTTTCGGAACGTCAAATTTTTGACGTTTTTGCGTAAAAAACAACAAGAAAAAAAGAAGATATCGGGATATGCCGAAAGATGTTGAGAGATAGCGGCATTTTTAAAATTGCATTACCTTGGGGAGTATATTGGGCAGGTAGGAGTATGTTTTATTTAGCAATGCTGCATTTAGTTTTACTTTTGTAATTGCCGTAGTATGCTGTCCACTCTTTTTCGGAACGTCAAATTTTTGACGTTTTTGCGTAAAAAACAACAAGAAAAAAAGAAGATATCGGGATATGCCGAAAGATGTTGAGAGATAGCGGCATTTTTAAAATTGCATTACCTTGGGGAGTATATTGGGCAGGTAGGAGTATGTTTTATTTAGCAATGCTGCATTTAGTTTTACTTTTGTAATTGCCGTAGTATGCTGTCCACTCTTTTTCGGAACGTCAAATTTTTGACGTTTTTGCGTAAAAAACAACAAGAAAAAAAGAAGATATCGGGATATGCCGAAAGATGTTGAGAGATAGCGGCATTTTTAAAATTGCATTACCTTGGGGAGTATATTGGGCAGGTAGGAGTATGTTTTATTTAGCAATGCTGCATTTAGTTTTACTTTTGTAATTGCCGTAGTATGCTGTCCACTCTTTTTCGGAACGTCAAATTTTTGACGTTTTTGCGTAAAAAACAACAAGAAAAAAAGAAGATATCGGGATATGCCGAAAGATGTTGAGAGATAGCGGCATTTTTAAAATTGCATTACCTTGGGGAGTATATTGGGCAGGTAGGAGTATGTTTTATTTAGCAATGCTGCATTTAGTTTTACTTTTGTAATTGCCGTAGTATGCTGTCCACTCTTTTTCGGAACGTCAAATTTTTGACGTTTTTGCGTAAAAAACAACAAGAAAAAAAGAAGATATCGGGATATGCCGAAAGATGTTGAGAGATAGCGGCATTTTTAAAATTGCATTACCTTGGGGAGTATATTGGGCAGGTAGGAGTATGTTTTATTTAGCAATGCTGCATTTAGTTTTACTTTTGTAATTGCCGTAGTATGCTGTCCACTCTTTTTCGGAACGTCAAATTTTTGACGTTTTTGCGTAAAAAACAACAAGAAAAAAAGAAGATATCGGGATATGCCGAAAGATGTTGAGAGATAGCGGCATTTTTAAAATTGCATTACCTTGGGGAGTATATTGGGCAGGTAGGAGTATGTTTTATTTAGCAATGCTGCATTTAGTTTTACTTTTGTAATTGCCGTAGTATGCTGTCCACTCTTTTTCGGAACGTCAAATTTTTGACGTTTTTGCGTAAAAAACAACAAGAAAAAAAGAAGATATCGGGATATGCCGAAAGATGTTGAGAGATAGCGGCATTTTTAAAATTGCATTACCTTGGGGAGTATATTGGGCAGGTAGGAGTATGTTTTATTTAGCAATGCTGCATTTAGTTTTACTTTTGTAATTGCCGTAGTATGCTGTCCACTCTTTTTCGGAACGTCAAATTTTTGACGTTTTTGCGTAAAAAACAACAAGAAAAAAAGAAGATATCGGGATATGCCGAAAGATGTTGAGAGATAGCGGCATTTTTAAAATTGCATTACCTTGGGGAGTATATTGGGCAGGTAGGAGTATGTTTTATTTAGCAATGCTGCATTTAGTTTTACTTTTGTAATTGCCGTAGTATGCTGTCCACTCTTTTTCGGAACGTCAAATTTTTGACGTTTTTGCGTAAAAAACAACAAGAAAAAAAGAAGATATCGGGATATGCCGAAAGATGTTGAGAGATAGCGGCATTTTTAAAATTGCATTACCTTGGGGAGTATATTGGGCAGGTAGGAGTATGTTTTATTTAGCAATGCTGCATTTAGTTTTACTTTTGTAATTGCCGTAGTATGCTGTCCACTCTTTTTCGGAACGTCAAATTTTTGACGTTTTTGCGTAAAAAACAACAAGAAAAAAAGAAGATATCGGGATATGCCGAAAGATGTTGAGAGATAGCGGCATTTTTAAAATTGCATTACCTTGGGGAGTATATTGGGCAGGTAGGAGTATGTTTTATTTAGCAATGCTGCATTTAGTTTTACTTTTGTAATTGCCGTAGTATGCTGTCCACTCTTTTTCGGAACGTCAAATTTTTGACGTTTTTGCGTAAAAAACAACAAGAAAAAAAGAAGATATCGGGATATGCCGAAAGATGTTGAGAGATAGCGGCATTTTTAAAATTGCATTACCTTGGGGAGTATATTGGGCAGGTAGGAGTATGTTTTATTTAGCAATGCTGCATTTAGTTTTACTTTTGTAATTGCCGTAGTATGCTGTCCACTCTTTTTCGGAACGTCAAATTTTTGACGTTTTTGCGTAAAAAACAACAAGAAAAAAAGAAGATATCGGGATATGCCGAAAGATGTTGAGAGATAGCGGCATTTTTAAAATTGCATTACCTTGGGGAGTATATTGGGCAGGTAGGAGTATGTTTTATTTAGCAATGCTGCATTTAGTTTTACTTTTGTAATTGCCGTAGTATGCTGTCCACTCTTTTTCGGAACGTCAAATTTTTGACGTTTTTGCGTAAAAAACAACAAGAAAAAAAGAAGATATCGGGATATGCCGAAAGATGTTGAGAGATAGCGGCATTTTTAAAATTGCATTACCTTGGGGAGTATATTGGGCAGGTAGGAGTATGTTTTATTTAGCAATGCTGCATTTAGTTTTACTTTTGTAATTGCCGTAGTATGCTGTCCACTCTTTTTCGGAACGTCAAATTTTTGACGTTTTTGCGTAAAAAACAACAAGAAAAAAAGAAGATATCGGGATATGCCGAAAGATGTTGAGAGATAGCGGCATTTTTAAAATTGCATTACCTTGGGGAGTATATTGGGCAGGTAGGAGTATGTTTTATTTAGCAATGCTGCATTTAGTTTTACTTTTGTAATTGCCGTAGTATGCTGTCCACTCTTTTTCGGAACGTCAAATTTTTGACGTTTTTGCGTAAAAAACAACAAGAAAAAAAGAAGATATCGGGATATGCCGAAAGATGTTGAGAGATAGCGGCATTTTTAAAATTGCATTACCTTGGGGAGTATATTGGGCAGGTAGGAGTATGTTTTATTTAGCAATGCTGCATTTAGTTTTACTTTTGTAATTGCCGTAGTATGCTGTCCACTCTTTTTCGGAACGTCAAATTTTTGACGTTTTTGCGTAAAAAACAACAAGAAAAAAAGAAGATATCGGGATATGCCGAAAGATGTTGAGAGATAGCGGCATTTTTAAAATTGCATTACCTTGGGGAGTATATTGGGCAGGTAGGAGTATGTTTTATTTAGCAATGCTGCATTTAGTTTTACTTTTGTAATTGCCGTAGTATGCTGTCCACTCTTTTTCGGAACGTCAAATTTTTGACGTTTTTGCGTAAAAAACAACAAGAAAAAAAGAAGATATCGGGATATGCCGAAAGATGTTGAGAGATAGCGGCATTTTTAAAATTGCATTACCTTGGGGAGTATATTGGGCAGGTAGGAGTATGTTTTATTTAGCAATGCTGCATTTAGTTTTACTTTTGTAATTGCCGTAGTATGCTGTCCACTCTTTTTCGGAACGTCAAATTTTTGACGTTTTTGCGTAAAAAACAACAAGAAAAAAAGAAGATATCGGGATATGCCGAAAGATGTTGAGAGATAGCGGCATTTTTAAAATTGCATTACCTTGGGGAGTATATTGGGCAGGTAGGAGTATGTTTTATTTAGCAATGCTGCATTTAGTTTTACTTTTGTAATTGCCGTAGTATGCTGTCCACTCTTTTTCGGAACGTCAAATTTTTGACGTTTTTGCGTAAAAAACAACAAGAAAAAAAGAAGATATCGGGATATGCCGAAAGATGTTGAGAGATAGCGGCATTTTTAAAATTGCATTACCTTGGGGAGTATATTGGGCAGGTAGGAGTATGTTTTATTTAGCAATGCTGCATTTAGTTTTACTTTTGTAATTGCCGTAGTATGCTGTCCACTCTTTTTCGGAACGTCAAATTTTTGACGTTTTTGCGTAAAAAACAACAAGAAAAAAAGAAGATATCGGGATATGCCGAAAGATGTTGAGAGATAGCGGCATTTTTAAAATTGCATTACCTTGGGGAGTATATTGGGCAGGTAGGAGTATGTTTTATTTAGCAATGCTGCATTTAGTTTTACTTTTGTAATTGCCGTAGTATGCTGTCCACTCTTTTTCGGAACGTCAAATTTTTGACGTTTTTGCGTAAAAAACAACAAGAAAAAAAGAAGATATCGGGATATGCCGAAAGATGTTGAGAGATAGCGGCATTTTTAAAATTGCATTACCTTGGGGAGTATATTGGGCAGGTAGGAGTATGTTTTATTTAGCAATGCTGCATTTAGTTTTACTTTTGTAATTGCCGTAGTATGCTGTCCACTCTTTTTCGGAACGTCAAA
This sequence comes from Arcuatula senhousia, assembly GCA_963971305.1. Taxonomy (NCBI): domain Eukaryota; kingdom Metazoa; phylum Mollusca; class Bivalvia; order Mytilida; family Mytilidae; genus Arcuatula; species Arcuatula senhousia. The sequence goes on from CAXARO010000694.1 coordinate 50,168, forward strand.
TTTTTGACGTTTTTGCGTAAAAAACAACAAGAAAAAAAGAAGATATCGGGATATGCCGAAAGATGTTGAGAGATAGCGGCATTTTTAAAATTGCATTACCTTGGGGAGTATATTGGGCAGGTAGGAGTATGTTTTATTTAGCAATGCTGCATTTAGTTTTACTTTTGTAATTGCCGTAGTATGCTGTCCACTCTTTTTCGGAACGTCAAATTTTTGACGTTTTTGCGTAAAAAACAACAAGAAAAAAAGAAGATATCGGGATATGCCGAAAGATGTTGAGAGATAGCGGCATTTTTAAAATTGCATTACCTTGGGGAGTATATTGGGCAGGTAGGAGTATGTTTTATTTAGCAATGCTGCATTTAGTTTTACTTTTGTAATTGCCGTAGTATGCTGTCCACTCTTTTTCGGAACGTCAAATTTTTGACGTTTTTGCGTAAAAAACAACAAGAAAAAAAGAAGATATCGGGATATGCCGAAAGATGTTGAGAGATAGCGGCATTTTTAAAATTGCATTACCTTGGGGAGTATATTGGGCAGGTAGGAGTATGTTTTATTTAGCAATGCTGCATTTAGTTTTACTTTTGTAATTGCCGTAGTATGCTGTCCACTCTTTTTCGGAACGTCAAATTTTTGACGTTTTTGCGTAAAAAACAACAAGAAAAAAAGAAGATATCGGGATATGCCGAAAGATGTTGAGAGATAGCGGCATTTTTAAAATTGCATTACCTTGGGGAGTATATTGGGCAGGTAGGAGTATGTTTTATTTAGCAATGCTGCATTTAGTTTTACTTTTGTAATTGCCGTAGTATGCTGTCCACTCTTTTTCGGAACGTCAAATTTTTGACGTTTTTGCGTAAAAAACAACAAGAAAAAAAGAAGATATCGGGATATGCCGAAAGATGTTGAGAGATAGCGGCATTTTTAAAATTGCATTACCTTGGGGAGTATATTGGGCAGGTAGGAGTATGTTTTATTTAGCAATGCTGCATTTAGTTTTACTTTTGTAATTGCCGTAGTATGCTGTCCACTCTTTTTCGGAACGTCAAATTTTTGACGTTTTTGCGTAAAAAACAACAAGAAAAAAAGAAGATATCGGGATATGCCGAAAGATGTTGAGAGATAGCGGCATTTTTAAAATTGCATTACCTTGGGGAGTATATTGGGCAGGTAGGAGTATGTTTTATTTAGCAATGCTGCATTTAGTTTTACTTTTGTAATTGCCGTAGTATGCTGTCCACTCTTTTTCGGAACGTCAAATTTTTGACGTTTTTGCGTAAAAAACAACAAGAAAAAAAGAAGATATCGGGATATGCCGAAAGATGTTGAGAGATAGCGGCATTTTTAAAATTGCATTACCTTGGGGAGTATATTGGGCAGGTAGGAGTATGTTTTATTTAGCAATGCTGCATTTAGTTTTACTTTTGTAATTGCCGTAGTATGCTGTCCACTCTTTTTCGGAACGTCAAATTTTTGACGTTTTTGCGTAAAAAACAACAAGAAAAAAAGAAGATATCGGGATATGCCGAAAGATGTTGAGAGATAGCGGCATTTTTAAAATTGCATTACCTTGGGGAGTATATTGGGCAGGTAGGAGTATGTTTTATTTAGCAATGCTGCATTTAGTTTTACTTTTGTAATTGCCGTAGTATGCTGTCCACTCTTTTTCGGAACGTCAAATTTTTGACGTTTTTGCGTAAAAAACAACAAGAAAAAAAGAAGATATCGGGATATGCCGAAAGATGTTGAGAGATAGCGGCATTTTTAAAATTGCATTACCTTGGGGAGTATATTGGGCAGGTAGGAGTATGTTTTATTTAGCAATGCTGCATTTAGTTTTACTTTTGTAATTGCCGTAGTATGCTGTCCACTCTTTTTCGGAACGTCAAATTTTTGACGTTTTTGCGTAAAAAACAACAAGAAAAAAAGAAGATATCGGGATATGCCGAAAGATGTTGAGAGATAGCGGCATTTTTAAAATTGCATTACCTTGGGGAGTATATTGGGCAGGTAGGAGTATGTTTTATTTAGCAATGCTGCATTTAGTTTTACTTTTGTAATTGCCGTAGTATGCTGTCCACTCTTTTTCGGAACGTCAAATTTTTGACGTTTTTGCGTAAAAAACAACAAGAAAAAAAGAAGATATCGGGATATGCCGAAAGATGTTGAGAGATAGCGGCATTTTTAAAATTGCATTACCTTGGGGAGTATATTGGGCAGGTAGGAGTATGTTTTATTTAGCAATGCTGCATTTAGTTTTACTTTTGTAATTGCCGTAGTATGCTGTCCACTCTTTTTCGGAACGTCAAATTTTTGACGTTTTTGCGTAAAAAACAACAAGAAAAAAAGAAGATATCGGGATATGCCGAAAGATGTTGAGAGATAGCGGAATTTTTAAAATTGCATTACCTTGGGGAGTATATTGGGCAGGTAGGAGTATGTTTTATTTAGCAATGCTGCATTTAGTTTTACTTTTGTAATTGCCGTAGTATGCTGTCCACTCTTTTTCGGAACGTCAAATTTTTGACGTTTTTGCGTAAAAAACAACAAGAAAAAAAGAAGATATCGGGATATGCCGAAAGATGTTGAGAGATAGCGGCATTTTTAAAATTGCATTACCTTGGGGAGTATATTGGGCAGGTAGGAGTATGTTTTATTTAGCAATGCTGCATTTAGTTTTACTTTTGTAATTGCCGTAGTATGCTGTCCACTCTTTTTCGGAACGTCAAATTTTTGACGTTTTTGCGTAAAAAACAACAAGAAAAAAAGAAGATATCGGGATATGCCGAAAGATGTTGAGAGATAGCGGCATTTTTAAAATTGCATTACCTTGGGGAGTATATTGGGCAGGTAGGAGTATGTTTTATTTAGCAATGCTGCATTTAGTTTTACTTTTGTAATTGCCGTAGTATGCTGTCCACTCTTTTTCGGAACCGTCAAATTTTTGACGTTTTTGCGTAAAAAACAACAAGAAAAAAAGAAGATATCGGGATATGCCGAAAGATGTTGAGAGATAGCGGCATTTTTAAAATTGCATTACCTTGGGGAGTATATTGGGCAGGTAGGAGTATGTTTTATTTAGCAATGCTGCATTTAGTTTTACTTTTGTAATTGCCGTAGTATGCTGTCCACTCTTTTTCGGAACGTCAAATTTTTGACGTTTTTGCGTAAAAAACAACAAGAAAAAAAGAAGATATCGGGATATGCCGAAAGATGTTGAGAGATAGCGGCATTTTTAAAATTGCATTACCTTGGGGAGTATATTGGGCAGGTAGGAGTATGTTTTATTTAGCAATGCTGCATTTAGTTTTACTTTTGTAATTGCCGTAGTATGCTGTCCACTCTTTTTCGGAACGTCAAATTTTTGACGTTTTTGCGTAAAAAACAACAAGAAAAAAAGAAGATATCGGGATATGCCGAAAGATGTTGAGAGATAGCGGCATTTTTAAAATTGCATTACCTTGGGGAGTATATTGGGCAGGTAGGAGTATGTTTTATTTAGCAATGCTGCATTTAGTTTTACTTTTGTAATTGCCGTAGTATGCTGTCCACTCTTTTTCGGAACGTCAAATTTTTGACGTTTTTGCGTAAAAAACAACAAGAAAAAAAGAAGATATCGGGATATGCCGAAAGATGTTGAGAGATAGCGGCATTTTTAAAATTGCATTACCTTGGGGAGTATATTGGGCAGGTAGGAGTATGTTTTATTTAGCAATGCTGCATTTAGTTTTACTTTTGTAATTGCCGTAGTATGCTGTCCACTCTTTTTCGGAACGTCAAATTTTTGACGTTTTTGCGTAAAAAACAACAAGAAAAAAAGAAGATATCGGGATATGCCGAAAGATGTTGAGAGATAGCGGCATTTTTAAAATTGCATTACCTTGGGGAGTATATTGGGCAGGTAGGAGTATGTTTTATTTAGCAATGCTGCATTTAGTTTTACTTTTGTAATTGCCGTAGTATGCTGTCCACTCTTTTTCGGAACGTCAAATTTTTGACGTTTTTGCGTAAAAAACAACAAGAAAAAAAGAAGATATCGGGATATGCCGAAAGATGTTGAGAGATAGCGGCATTTTTAAAATTGCATTACCTTGGGGAGTATATTGGGCAGGTAGGAGTATGTTTTATTTAGCAATGCTGCATTTAGTTTTACTTTTGTAATTGCCGTAGTATGCTGTCCACTCTTTTTCGGAACGTCAAATTTTTGACGTTTTTGCGTAAAAAACAACAAGAAAAAAAGAAGATATCGGGATATGCCGAAAGATGTTGAGAGATAGCGGCATTTTTAAAATTGCATTACCTTGGGGAGTATATTGGGCAGGTAGGAGTATGTTTTATTTAGCAATGCTGCATTTAGTTTTACTTTTGTAATTGCCGTAGTATGCTGTCCACTCTTTTTCGGAACGTCAAATTTTTGACGTTTTTGCGTAAAAAACAACAAGAAAAAAAGAAGATATCGGGATATGCCGAAAGATGTTGAGAGATAGCGGCATTTTTAAAATTGCATTACCTTGGGGAGTATATTGGGCAGGTAGGAGTATGTTTTATTTAGCAATGCTGCATTTAGTTTTACTTTTGTAATTGCCGTAGTATGCTGTCCACTCTTTTTCGGAACGTCAAATTTTTGACGTTTTTGCGTAAAAAACAACAAGAAAAAAAGAAGATATCGGGATATGCCGAAAGATGTTGAGAGATAGCGGCATTTTTAAAATTGCATTACCTTGGGGAGTATATTGGGCAGGTAGGAGTATGTTTTATTTAGCAATGCTGCATTTAGTTTTACTTTTGTAATTGCCGTAGTATGCTGTCCACTCTTTTTCGGAACGTCAAATTTTTGACGTTTTTGCGTAAAAAACAACAAGAAAAAAAGAAGATATCGGGATATGCCGAAAGATGTTGAGAGATAGCGGCATTTTTAAAATTGCATTACCTTGGGGAGTATATTGGGCAGGTAGGAGTATGTTTTATTTAGCAATGCTGCATTTAGTTTTACTTTTGTAATTGCCGTAGTATGCTGTCCACTCTTTTTCGGAACGTCAAATTTTTGACGTTTTTGCGTAAAAAACAACAAGAAAAAAAGAAGATATCGGGATATGCCGAAAGATGTTGAGAGATAGCGGCATTTTTAAAATTGCATTACCTTGGGGAGTATATTGGGCAGGTAGGAGTATGTTTTATTTAGCAATGCTGCATTTAGTTTTACTTTTGTAATTGCCGTAGTATGCTGTCCACTCTTTTTCGGAACGTCAAATTTTTGACGTTTTTGCGTAAAAAACAACAAGAAAAAAAGAAGATATCGGGATATGCCGAAAGATGTTGAGAGATAGCGGCATTTTAAAATTGCATTACCTTGGGGAGTATATTGGGCAGGTAGGAGTATGTTTTATTTAGCAATGCTGCATTTAGTTTTACTTTTGTAATTGCCGTAGTATGCTGTCCACTCTTTTTCGGAACGTCAAATTTTTGACGTTTTTGCGTAAAAAACAACAAGAAAAAAAGAAGATATCGGGATATGCCGAAAGATGTTGAGAGATAGCGGCATTTTTAAAATTGCATTACCTTGGGGAGTATATTGGGCAGGTAGGAGTATGTTTTATTTAGCAATGCTGCATTTAGTTTTACTTTTGTAATTGCCGTAGTATGCTGTCCACTCTTTTTCGGAACGTCAAATTTTTGACGTTTTTGCGTAAAAAACAACAAGAAAAAAAGAAGATATCGGGATATGCCGAAAGATGTTGAGAGATAGCGGCATTTTTAAATTGCATTACCTTGGGGAGTATATTGGGCAGGTAGGAGTATGTTTATTTAGCAATGCTGCATTTAGTTTTACTTTTGTAATTGCCGTAGTATGCTGTCCACTCTTTTTCGGAACGTCAAATTTTTGACGTTTTTGCGTAAAAAACAACAAGAAAAAAAGAAGATATCGGGATATGCCGAAAGATGTTGAGAGATAGCGGCATTTTTAAAATTGCATTACCTTGGGGAGTATATTGGGCAGGTAGGAGTATGTTTTATTTAGCAATGCTGCATTTAGTTTTACTTTTGTAATTGCCGTAGTATGCTGTCCACTCTTTTTCGGAACGTCAAATTTTTGACGTTTTTGCGTAAAAAACAACAAGAAAAAAAGAAGATATCGGGATATGCCGAAAGATGTTGAGAGATAGCGGCATTTTTAAAATTGCATTACCTTGGGGAGTATATTGGGCAGGTAGGAGTATGTTTTATTTAGCAATGCTGCATTTAGTTTTACTTTTGTAATTGCCGTAGTATGCTGTCCACTCTTTTTCGGAACGTCAAATTTTTGACGTTTTTGCGTAAAAAACAACAAGAAAAAAAGAAGATATCGGGATATGCCGAAAGATGTTGAGAGATAGCGGCATTTTTAAAATTGCATTACCTTGGGGAGTATATTGGGCAGGTAGGAGTATT
>CAXARO010000695.1:0-50891 GCA_963971305.1 Arcuatula senhousia
ATCTAAAAAAGATGCATTAATTAAATTAACATGATTAATGGAAATCAGGTTCATTTAAATACGGTAGGCTTTCAGGTTTTGCAGTCACAGTCAAGATACTGACTATAGCCACAACTTACGGTTAAGGTCATAATAATCATAGAAATATTGGGCAGTATAAAAATAAACAGATAGAGATGTGGATAATGGCATGACCACAGCCTAGAAACGCAGTTTCTCATCCCTCATCCCAGTGCAGATCTGAAATCATGAAGAATATAAATGGTGAACGATCACCTCCTTTTACATTTCTGAACAGACAAAAAAAGGAAATACACAACAAACTGAATTTTACAAAAAAAGCTTGAAAATGATACACAAAAAAACCTTTATTAACAACTTTTGAATAAAAAAAAACAAAGTAAAACAGAAAAAAAGTAAAAAATCACTGGAAGGGTTTAATGAACCATTGCAAGTATTTGGGGGAAATATGTTGATAAATCTAAGTGTGATCACCATAACCATGATAACAGGTAGACCAGAACTTTACAACAGCTTTACATGGTGTGGAAGCCCAAATATATAAAAGATCATCCAATTTTTTAACAAGCATCTAGTTTCTGTCAGTATCTGTTGTGCAAGCACTCTCAACACTACAACTCACGACACATTTTCCTGGGAAAAATTTACATTAAAATTATCTAATGGATCACTTATCTTTTTTGCAGGCTTGTTTAAAAGGATTAAGTTGTCATTGATTTTCAAAATCATTATTCCGTTGACATCACTTCAAAGGCAGTGTTTAATGGTCACAGAGTAGAACTCGCCAGCAAGTAATTCTTGCCGCCTGATTTCCAAACGTTTGTTTTGAACAGTTAGATCGGAAATGTAACATGATCTAGAAAGATGAAAGAATTGCCTTTAAAATGAGCTTTTCAATGTCAATTTTAGTGGAAATATAGCAAAATAATCAGCAACATGTCAAGAACTACTTTTGAGAAAAATAGAGGCGAGATCTACTCTGTGACCAGAATATCTGCTCCTAACCTCTTATTCTCTGATCTTTTGGAGCACCGTTGTGAGCAATATTACATTATTCATTTCATGTATCTGAGATAATTAAACTAAAGAGATATGTCTCTCCCGATAAGTTATAAATATACAAGGTCGTCTTAGTATTTTGTACACTGGCAATATTGTCTTCACATTGTTTGTTAAAACGTGTTATTGTTCGAGGGTAAACACATTTATTATAAATCGGACATACATAATATTCATATCATTGGAAAAGGAAATCCTGCTGCATGCGATAGGCTAATTCTCTTTAAATTTAGATGAGGCATTTTCTGAAAAATACTGTTTAAAGTCGTCAGTTTAAAATAAACGAATTATTTACCTAGTAATGCTTTAAAAAAAACCTCTTGGAAATCTTTATTTTTAAAAAAATTTAAAAATCATTTTAATTTTCATTAATTACTGTCTAACTTAGTACCGTTAAATAGCAGAAAGCTGGCAGAATAAACAAGTAAAATTTTTACTCAAATTTGGTGAAATTAAGAAGAGCAAGTTCCTGTTAAAATTTGACACCCTCTGCCAATAACTGCCGATAAAAAAATAAGGAATTTCCAGGTCCTGCGTGCGCTTTATGATGTCTGAAATTTTCAAATAAACCAGCATTTAAAAGACGCTGAAAGTTCGGGAAAACAAGCGTGAAAAACGGGAGGTTGAAGGAAAATTCAGCTCATATAATAACTAAATTGTTGACATTTCTACCATATATCGCTCCCTTTCGGAGCGTATTAAATGAAAATAAAAAGTAAAGCTGATAAAAAAATTATACCATCATATTCCCGAATTACTAAGCTATCTAACAATATCAAACAAGTTTCGAGTTCTTTTTCCACGACCGAGTTTACTGACATTTTTCACAGCGATGACACTGTTATTTTAGCCGATTTCTTATGTTCAAAAGGATGATTCATATCTCTTTAGTTATAGCGAGCACAGCTCGAAGCGTGTTTTCCACGCCCGAGTTTACTGATGTTTTTCACAGCGATGACACTGTTATTTTAGCCGATTTCTTATGTTTAAAAGGATGATTCATATCTCTTTAGTTATAGCGAGCACAGCTTGAAGCGGAGAGCTCTACAGCAAGTTCCCACGAAAAATTTGCCTAATGCTGATATTGATTTTTTTTCGTCCGGATATGCTTCTCTTAATTTCATGTGTACACAGGTTCGATGTGAATATTTACCAATTTTGTTAATCGCCTTCCAAAAATTTTCTTTGTAAATATAGAACAAGAAGAAAAATATTCTGATGACGATGAGTAACTTCATTTTTTAAGTAAACCAAATTTTATTCATTCATTTACATTTTCTTTTTTCGCTTATTCGCCCCAAATAACTCGTCCCAAACTAAACGTTCTAGAAAATGAACTGATTAAAATGAAAATAAATACGATCAAAACAGTGCTATAAAAGTGTCCACATCTTTTTGGGAATGGGGTCCTCTAGATCAATATTCTGAATTCTGGATGATTTAATTCCTCAATTATTGAGGCGTGGAACTCCGTCATATGAGGGCCAAAAAAGAGGATCCATCTTTGATGTTTCATGGTATAGGCCAATAGGGGGTAGCTTTCTTCAACTCAATAAGTATGTAAAAATACAATTTAGCTGTTCATTGACATCTTCAGACCTGTCGAGTGTCACGCAACTCGCATGAGACTCACGCATCTAGTCAGCAATTTGGTGGCAAATTTCTTTGATCTTTTAATTTTTTCCTTTGATCTTTCAATTTTTTAGCAAATCTCACACAAGCAGCTCATAAAAACTTGACAGGCCTGCATCTTATAGTTTTGCTGTGCTCGCATTTAGGCAATGCCTATCTCATATTAATTTTCTCAGATTGTATGCTGCTAATTCTTTTTTGTGACCCATCATAGGTTGCAGCTTGTTTCATATTTTTGTTTACAAAAAATTAAGTTGTTTTCCTATCTTTTCATCAACATGTCATGCTCAAATCAATTCTATATCATTACTAAGTTTCATTCAATTTGGAAATAGCTGAGGAAATGACCAAGATTACATAGCATTCAATTACATGCACATTAAATGTAAATTTACACAATAAATGCAAAATAACTACATTTAAAAACTGTTTCCACCATCAACGTTGCTAAGAGGAAGTGACCTTCTGTCTCAAATAAACGTTTTATTTTCCATATTTGAACTTCCGGCAAAAACACGCATGTGACGGAAATCGAATCCGTCTCAAAGAAGGAGTTATAAATAGGAACCAGTTTGCGTACAACAACCACTATAAGCACCATAGAGCACCATCAGTAAAACGGTTTATATAGCCAACGGAAAAAGGGTCTAGCACCACAGGGCCTATGGGTCCCAGGGATGGTTCAAGTCTATCGAAATTGTGTATGTGGGTCCATATGAGTTAGGCCTAACATTCTAAATAGGTCCGGGATCCAATGGATCACTGTCAAAAAAAAAATTCGAACGATCATGCATTTCATGTATAACATGACTTTATATAGAAATGTTGCACCATGGAAACGGGCTTTGCACCACGGGGCCTATGGGTCCCAGGGATGGTTCAAGTCTATCGAAATTGTGTATGTGGGTCCATATGAGTTAGGCCTAACATTCTAAATAGGTCCGGGATCCAATGGATCACTGTCAAAAAATAAAATTCGAACGCTTATGCATTTCATGTATAACATGACTTTATATAGAAATGTTGCACCATGGAAACGGACTTTGCACCACGGGGCCTATGGGTCCCAGGGATGGTTCAAGTCTATCGAAATTGTGTATGTGGGTCCATATGAGTTAGGCCTAACATTCTAAATAGGTCCGGGATCCAATGGATCACTGTCAAAAAAAAATTCGAACGATCATGCATTTCATGTATAACATGACTTTATATAGAAATGTTGCACCATGGAAACGGGCTTTGCACCACGGGGCCTATGGGTCCCAGGGATGGTTCAAGTCTATCGAAATTGTGTATGTGGGTCCATATGAGTTAGGCCTAACATTCTAAATAGGTCCGGGATCCAATGGATCACTGTCAAAAAATAAAATTCGAACGCTTATGCATTTCATGTATAACATGACTTTATATAGAAATGTTGCACCATGGAAACGGACTTTGCACCACGGGGCCTATGGGTCCCAGGGATGGTTCAAGTCTATCGAAATTGTGTATGTGGGTCCATATGAGTTAGGCCTAACATTCTAAATAGGTCCGGGATCCAATGGATCACTGTCAAAAAAAAATTCGAACGATCATGCATTTCATGTATAACATGACTTTATATAGAAATGTTGCACCATGGAAACGGGCTTTGCACCACGGGGCCTATGGGTCCCAGGGATGGTTCAAGTCTATCGAAATTGTGTATGTGGGTCCATATGAGTTAGGCCTAACATTCTAAATAGGTCCGGGATCCAATGGATCACTGTCAAAAAATAAAATTCGAACGCTTATGCATTTCATGTATAACATGACTTTATATAGAAATGTTGCACCATGGAAACGGACTTTGCACCACGGGGCCTATGGGTCCCAGGGATGGTTCAAGTCTATCGAAATTGTGTATGTGGGTCCATATGAGTTAGGCCTAACATTCTAAATAGGTCCGGGATCCAATGGATAACTGTCAAAAAAAAAATTCGAACGCTCATGCATTTCATGTATAACATGACTTTATATAGAAATGTTGCACCATGGAAACGGACTTTGCACCACGGGGCCTATGGGTCCCAGGGATGGTTCAAGTCTATCGAAATTGTGTATGTGGGTCCATATGAGTTAGGCCTAACATTCTAAATAGGTCCGGGATCCAATGGATCACTGTCAAAAAAAAAATTCGAACGCTCATGCATTTCATGTATAACATGACTTTATATAGAAATGTTGCACCATGGAAACGGACTTTGCACCACGGGACCTATGGGTCCCAGGGATGGTTCAAGTCTATCGAAATTGTGTATGTGGGTCCATATGAGTTAGGCCTAACATTCTAAATAGGTCCGGGATCCAATGGATCACTGTCAAAAAAAAAAATTCGAACGCTTATGCATTTCATGTATAACATGACTTTATATAGAAATGTTGCACCATGGAAACGGACTTTGCACCACGGGGCCTATGGGTCCCAGGGATGGTTCAAGTCTATCGAAATTGTGTATGTGGGTCCATATGAGTTAGGCCTAACATTCTAAATAGGTCCGGGATCCAATGGATCACTGTCAAAAAATAAAATTCGAACGCTTATGCATTTCATGTATAACATGACTTTATATAGAAATGTTGCACCATGGAAACGGACTTTGCACCACGGGGCCTATGGGTCCCAGGGATGGTTCAAGTCTATCGAAATTGTGTATGTGGGTCCATATGAGTTAGGCCTAACATTCTAAATAGGTCCGGGATCCAATGGATAACTGTCAAAAAAAAAATTCGAACGCTCATGCATTTCATGTATAACATGACTTTATATAGAAATGTTGCACCATGGAAACGGACTTTGCACCACGGGGCCTATGGGTCCCAGGGATGGTTCAAGTCTATCGAATTTGTGTATGTGGGTCCATATGAGTTAGGCCTAACATTCTAAATAGGTCCGGGATCCAATGGATCACTGTCAAAAAAAAAATTCGAACGCTCATGCATTTCATGTATAACATGACTTTATATAGAAATGTTGCACCATGGAAACGGACTTTGCACCACGGGGCCTATGGGTCCCAGGGATGGTTCAAGTCTATCGAAATTGTGTATGTGGGTCCATATGAGTTAGGCCTAACATTCTAAATAGGTCCGGGATCCAATGGATCACTGTCCAAAAAAAAATTCGAACGCTCATGCATTTCATGTATAACAGTAGTATACCGGGTCTCTCTAGAACACTTTGTACTTTTAATTTTCCATAGACGAAAGGTCAAACCACATGGCGACAACTGTCGCCTCAGATCTCTATTAGTAAAGTCGTGTGCAGTCATGCTGAACAGCGATTAATCTTTTTCCTTCGCCCCCTTTTTTAATTCGTCCTTTTTTTTCGCCCCTGATTTTTATTCGTCCCCTAAATCTTACCCTTACCCTAATCCTAAACCTAATCTCTAATACCTTACCCTAACCTTTAACCCTTACCCTTATCTCTAACCCTAATCCTAACCCTAATCTTTACCCTAACGCTAATCTCTAACCCTAACCCTAACCCTAATTCTTACCCTAGCCCTAACCCTAATCCTAACCATTTGTTATGTTAGTATAGCCCTTTATGGACTCCTGTGTTGTGATACTCTTGTATGGATTATTCCTAATTGGTTCTTTTCGTTTTTTTTTGTTTGGTTCGCCCTTTATGGGCTCTTTTTTGTGTCTTTGTTATTGTATTGATAGCTCTTTCCTTTAAGTTTTCAATAAAAACTCAAAATCAGGTACAACTTTTATTAACATTCTACGTTTTATTTACATTCTATCTTTCAATTTCAATATCCATAAGGTCTGGTGGTTAAATCGTTCATGATCACTCTTTTGTCAAATACAATTCGATAGTCTTTCTTTTGTGAAACAGTTAACAGTTTTTGATTGCTTCTTTGGATCTTATATTCGTCTCTCACTGTCCTGATATCGCTTCTGTTGATGGTGACCATCTCCTTGACAGTGTCGTAATTGATGTCTAATGCGTTCTTGAAGTTTAACGTTATTCCACGAACTTTGCACATAGTTCTGTTTCCTCCTTTCTCGGGAATGGCTAGTTTGTATGCATAGTTCTTTGGTCCTCCCGTGACAAACTCCGTGATGGTGTTCCCGGGTACTTCATCTGTTAAATCCCCTAAGTAATCTCCCAGTTTAGGCCTCCATTCTCCTGTTTTCGATGTAAATACGATGGAGTCTGTGTCACAGTAGAGTGCTCTTGGTCCCAAATTCTCCAGATAAGAATACAGTTTGAGTCTGGCCTGGGCGGTAGTATAGGCTGCTATGACGACGTTTGTTTTCTTTGAGGTTTCGATGAAGTCTTCTTTAAATTTCCATCTTAGTTCTACCATTTCATCGTTAACAAACTGGATGCCGGTCACTTCAATCTTATCGCTGGTTAACATGTCAAAGTATTTCTTTTGTTCTGTAATGTAGGTGGTCTGTTGCATGTTGTTTCTTTGTCCAAACTTGCCCCAAAAACTGTTCAACATCAATTTGGCTAATGACCTGATGCCAGGGTTCTTTTCTATCTTGTTAAAGTCTAACTGTATCCCTTCCTTTTCCTCGTAATCCTTGATGTAATGTAGTTTATCCTCCTCAGATTGGCACCACTCTGGCCAGCCACTAGCTTCTTGTTTCATTTTCAAGAATGTATTGATGTAGTCAGTGAAGAGTCCTCCAGACTTCGTACCGGGATCGTACTGTTCTACCTCTTCGAAATGCCATACTTCGTAGATGGTTAAGATGGAATATCCCTTTTCCAAGGCCTTCTTCAACTCATCTGTTACCCAAGTTCCCGTTATAGCCCTATCTTTTTCAGTATGGTTACAAGCCTCCTGCTGGTATGTTTCCGTACAGGTACGACAGAGTGGGAACATCAGTTTGCTGTTGATCTTGCTGGGTAAAACAGGAATGTATAGGTTTCTGGGTGGTAGTACTTTACATTTCATCAATCCTTCGTACTCGTGGATGTCCCCAAAGTTTTCGGTGATGATAACGGGATGTCCTTTAGGTACTTTTCCGGTCTTGTTGACAAATGGATAGAGTGATGTGACGTCATAGTAGTTGATACTGTTTTCTTCCGCCTCTTTGTACAAGGTAAAGGCTTCTGTTCTTCCTCCGTAGAAAGCATCTCGTGGTTCTAAGGGTGGGATCATCTCTAAGGAATTTACATACGCACGAAGTGTTGGATCTTGTTCTATCTCTTTATCGAAATCACATTCCCATTTCTCTACGAAGGTGTATCCTTCTGTTTCCAAATAAGTCTTCTTTTCTAGGGTCCGTTGATGTAGATCGTACATGGACATGTTATTGACCGTATTGATGGTCTCTTTTGAGTAACATCTGGGACACCCGTGCCAGTAGCAGCCGTGAAATTCGTACACGGTTCCATCGTGGTATCCGTCTACTCTGTAGGGACCGATCTGTTTTTCTCCTTCGTTCTCTGCATGTTGAATCTGTATGTCTTTTATTGCGGATACGTATTTTAACCATTTCATGGCTTTAATAGAGTGCTTGTGTTCTGGTCGATAGCCTTGTGCCGGGATGAGGCCAATAGTATTCCACCGTAGAAACTTGGATCGAAAGACCAGGTTGCAGGCAGAGGCAATGGTGATACTGTTTTGGAAGGGGTCGATTGGAGTACCCTCTAAAGTGTCCATGAACAGTTGTCTAAAGGTTAAACAGGCTTTTCTCAGGATGTCTACGTCAGTGATGCAGTACTTTAAGAGTTCCTTTTGGACGTCAAATGGGTCGTTCCTGTGGTCTTCGTACCATTTCATGAATGTTTCCCGTTCTTCTGCTTTCATTCCATCGGGATTGTAGTAATTGATGTCTGGAAGAGTTTCTAATCTAACGTTCTGGTTTTCCTTTGTGTTAAACAGATGTGGGAAGTATCCTTTGTGGAGTTCTTCGAATCCAAACATTTTCGGGAGCTTGGCTAAGGCCGTGGGAAGGAAGTTGAGGGAATCTATCATCCGTATGCTGCAGCTTGGAATCGTTACAGACATGTTCTTGGCGCCGTTGGGAACGATCTTGGGTTGGATTCCTTGGTCAAATAGGTATTGCAGGACAGGGAAAGAGTCGTAGCCTTTAAAGTTGTGGCAAATTACGGTGGAGTTCGTGTTGTTTCCGGAAAATAGCCAGTTGCAAAAGTCGTTGTTGGTATTGGGTCCTCTAAAGACCAGTTGGTTCTGTCCACAGTTCTCGCAGGTACTCTCTGCATTCACTTCCTCCTCCATGCACACGGTGCACACTTTTTGAACCACGCATAAGTTGGGTCGATGTTCCATAGCTCCACAGGTACTGGCTTTACAGTGTGAACATCTTCCGTCGGTGTCAGGTTGGTATCCCATTTCACACTCTATGAGGTCGTCTTGTGTACACTCGAAATCGAAGAAGATGTAAGTTTGCTCTTTGGGAGGTTCTTTGATTACTATAGGCATCATGTAACACTGGTGGTTTGGATCGTAGTACTGTTTACAGGTGGAACAGTACATCTCGCCACACTCATGGTCTGTTTTCCTCTTCTCCATGTTGACAGTGTGTCCACAGTCTTTACACTTGTAGTACCATTTACATGTTGAGTTGCCCTTCTTTGTTTGCTCCAAATGGAGTTGGAAGCACTCTTTTCCCCTAAAGTTCCGACCACATTGGCTACAGTTGATCCAACTGTCTTCACAAGGTTCGTGTATCTTCTTACAAAGGATGCATGGGTTGCTGCATGCATGCTCTTCTTTGTTGTTATACCCTTTTTTACACTTGTCGCAGTAATAAGCCCTGGTCAAGAATCCTGTTACAGTGGTGATGACATCGTAATGATCGTCGTGGTGGTAAAGGTAGATCTTCTTCTCTGCATCTGGTCCCTCATAGATAATCCCGTTGAAGTAGTCCTTAGAAAAAACGGTGATTTGATATTCCGGCAGTACAGCTTGGAATTGTTTGAGTTCTTCAATACCGCATGGGCCTTTTGATACTTTGGCTTTTTCGTGAAGTTGCTCTGCTAATTCCTGTTGAATACATCTTCCTTGGCGGATAGTGTCCCACATTGAGTGCTTATCGATCCTGGCTTTAGCAGTAACAATGGCCCTAGCACAACACAGTTCGTCTCGGTTCTGTATCCTGACGAAACTTCTTTTATCTTTCAGCATTCTCTCGAGATCAACGTAATTGCATCTTTTGCGCCCGGATCCTTCGGGAATGGATACATGAACAATATCTAATTCTAAACTATCGTCCAATACAAACTCCTCATGAGATTGTAATACTCTCTCTATTTCCTTTAATAGTAGTTCCGTAGTCAGGTCCTTGAGTTGTAATATGGGAAGGGCAATCGGGAAGTCAAGGGAATTGGTTTCAATTGTTAGTTTAACAAGGTCGTGTTCTTTCATCTCTTCTCCAATGGTTTGCAGGATGGAGTCGAATAACCGATGTAGTGTTCTTATGATGGAAGGCAGGTCCGTGACTTCAAATGCCTTAAAGGTGACGGTATAATGATTTCTCGAAGTTCCAAACTTGAGTATTCTTTTCTTCTCCTGTCGTTTGATGGTGTAATAGGATTTCGGATCATCCATGTGGAACGGCTGCCCTGCTCCTCTTTGTCCATGTCTTTGCTGATGTAACTCTAAATGGCGTTGGGTGGCAAAGGCCTGGTTGCATTGGATACATTCGTAACCCATTTGGTGGCGGGTCATGTGAGCTTGTAGATTCTCCCGCCTTGTAAAAGTCTTGGTGCATCTCGTACACGAGTAAGTCTCTCGGTGGTTGGTCAATCGTCTATGACGATGTAGCTGACTCATCTTCTCAAAATTGGCTTCACATTGGTTGCAGGTAAATTGCTTAGCCATCTGAAATAAAAATAACACAGGTAAGTATATGGTGTCTATTGTTTCCTCTTTTTTAATTGTATACGTTTAAAATAATATGTCGTCTATTGATTCCTTCTCTTTTACTTGTATACGTTTAAAATAATATGTCGTCTATTGATTCCTTCTCTTTTACTTGTATGCCTTTCAAATTATATATTGTCTATTGTTTCCTCCTCTTTTAGTAGTATGCCTTTCAAAGTTAAGTTGGATATGTATGAGTCATACCTTTTCTCTTCGTTAAAACACGTCTGAACTCTTTGGTGTCTAATCTTAAAATGAATTCATTTCAAATGGTTTACCTGTATAATGGATTGTACCACGTGATCATGTCACGTGACTTCTGGATCAAACCGGTTAGAACTGGTTCGGACTTGATTTTACGTTTTGTAAGTTTTAGTTCATTGAATTGCTTTTTTGTTCTTCAAATTTTTATGTTTGCTGATTTTTCGTCAACATATTTTCTTACCGGAAAGATTTTGTAAGTTTGTTTTCGTAGTTTGATGTTTTTTCTTCAACAGATTTTCTTAACGGTAAGATTTTGTAAGTTTGTTTTCGTAGTTTGTTGTTTTTTTCATCAACAGATTTTCTTTTGTGGTAAGATTTTGTGAGTTTCTTTTTAAAGTGGAAGGTTTTTCGTCAATGCATTTTGATTTTGTTTGAATTTGATGTACCGATTTTCGTTTTTAAGACAAACGTTAAGATCTCTGTCTTGTATTTTTGTGTCGAAAACGCTTCAATAGGTATTTTTAAAGGGGGAAAATTGGCTTAAAATGGGTGTTTTGGGGTGAAAATGAGTAAAATGGGGCTAAAATGGGTGTTTTGGGTGTAAAATGAGTAAAATAGGGGGGGTAATGGGGGATATTGGGGCTGCTGCTGCTGCGGCGGAGGGTAAATGGCTGCTATTGCTGCTCCAGTAGAGGTAGTTTAGGGGGGAGAGGGATTTTGCTGTTCCATGGGAAGAATAAAAACGCGTATACTAGTTCGGATGGTTTATTAAGTTAAAACATTCTTCTTCAGGTAGTCTTTAAACGATCGCTTCTTCTTAAATGGGTTGGTTGGTTTCTTTTGGATGTTCCTTGTTTGTCTTGGGCTTTCTTCCTCTTGAGGTCTTTGTAGGCTTGTGGTTCATGGGTTTCTTGGTCTTTACACCGTTGAGGTTCTTTACTTCCTTGGACTTTGCTAGTCTTCTTCTTGAGTTCTTTGTAGGCTTTACTGATTTTCCATTATGGTTCATGGGCTTCTTGGCCTTTACAACGTTAAGGTTCTTTACATCCTTGGTCTTCTCAGACTTAATCGATCGCCGTGTCTTCTTTAACTTTGCCAACTGTTCTCTCTTTGAGCCTTGTAGCTTTGTCAAGTATCTTATTTCCTTGTATATTGCTTTTCCTAAACTTTCAAGTCTATGTTCCGCACTCTTTGGACGTCTTGAATGTTCTCCCGGTGGTACAACGTGTCCAGTCTTAGTTTGTGTTGCCCTTTTCTCTTTCGAGTCTACATGCTTCACCTTCTCGTGGCGTGTAACATCACCCGGCCATGAAAACCGTCTATTGCATTCGGAGCACTGATAAGCCATGTTTCCTCTTCTGTGTCTAACGTAAAACTAACTCAATCTCTATCTGTTGCTCTTTATATCCCTCTTTCCCTTATCCCTAACCATAATCTCTAACCCTAACTCTCCCCTTTTTTCCTTTCACTCACCTATTTCACTTTCTTAACCTTATATTCGTTATGTAAAGGTCTTTTAGCTCTTCAACAGTATGTGACATGACCCTCTTTACCTTATATGTGGAATTGGTCATTTTGTGGTCAAGTCCTGACTGACCATTGACCAATACCATCCTAATAACCCCAGAATCTGCATCTAGACTTCTTATGCTATCTAACGATATACAACAACTCTATATTAGACTTAATTTAAGGATTGGTCACTTTGTGGTCAAGCCCCGGATGACCACTGACCAAAACACAGTATATCATCGGAAAGCCATAGTCCTAAGGAAGACAATGCATCAAACCGGAAGGAAATCGGTCAAGGAATAACAAAGTTACGGACCATTAAAATCTAGTAGTATAGATGTGGCAATCATTTCTCGGATATCTCGAATTTTCGCGCGAAAATGAACTTCCAAAAACCGGAAACTGCGTCATGGGGCGGAACCGGAAGTCACGTGATCCAAGATGGCCGACCGGAACCGGATGTGACGTCATACGCCTGCGCAAAAAAGGGACGTCCCCAGGACGTCCCGAGAAATGATAAGAGCTTTGGACATCTATACTACTAGATTTTAATGGTCCGTAACTTTGTTATTCCTTGACCGATTTCCTTCCGGTTTGATGCATTGTCTTCCTTAGGACTATGGCTTTCCGATGATATACTGTGTTTTGGTCAGTGGTCATCCGGGGCTTGACCACAAAGTGACCAATCCTTAAATTAAGTCTAATATAGAGTTGTTGTATATCGTTAGATAGCATAAGAAGTCTAGATGCAGATTCTGGGGTTATTAGGATGGTATTGGTCAATGGTCAGTCAGGACTTGACCACAAAATGACCAATTCCACATATAAGGTAAAGAGGGTCATGTCACATACTGTTGAAGAGCTAAAAGACCTTTACATAACGAATATAAGGTTAAGAAAGTGAAATAGGTGAGTGAAAGGAAAAAAGGGGAGAGTTAGGGTTAGAGATTATGGTTAGGGATAAGGGAAAGAGGGATATAAAGAGCAACAGATAGAGATTGAGTTAGTTTTACGTTAGACACAGAAGAGGAAACATGGCTTATCAGTGCTCCGAATGCAATAGACGGTTTTCATGGCCGGGTGATGTTACACGCCACGAGAAGGTGAAGCATGTAGACTCGAAAGAGAAAAGGGCAACACAAACTAAGACTGGACACGTTGTACCACCGGGAGAACATTCAAGACGTCCAAAGAGTGCGGAACATAGACTTGAAAGTTTAGGAAAAGCAATATACAAGGAAATAAGATACTTGACAAAGCTACAAGGCTCAAAGAGAGAACAGTTGGCAAAGTTAAAGAAGACACGGCGATCGATTAAGTCTGAGAAGACCAAGGATGTAAAGAACCTTAACGTTGTAAAGGCCAAGAAGCCCATGAACCATAATGGAAAATCAGTAAAGCCTACAAAGAACTCAAGAAGAAGACTAGCAAAGTCCAAGGAAGTAAAGAACCTCAACGGTGTAAAGACCAAGAAACCCATGAACCACAAGCCTACAAAGACCTCAAGAGGAAGAAAGCCCAAGACAAACAAGGAACATCCAAAAGAAACCAACCAACCCATTTAAGAAGAAGCGATCGTTTAAAGACTACCTGAAGAAGAATGTTTTAACTTAATAAACCATCCGAACTAGTATACGCGTTTTTATTCTTCCCATGGAACAGCAAAATCCCTCTCCCCCCTAAACTACCTCTACTGGAGCAGCAATAGCAGCCATTTACCCTCCGCCGCAGCAGCAGCAGCCCCAATATCCCCCATTACCCCCCCTATTTTACTCATTTTACACCCAAAACACCCATTTTAGCCCCATTTTACTCATTTTCACCCCAAAACACCCATTTTAAGCCAATTTTCCCCCTTTAAAAATACCTATTGAAGCGTTTTCGACACAAAAATACAAGACAGAGATCTTAACGTTTGTCTTAAAAACGAAAATCGGTACATCAAATTCAAACAAAATCAAAATGCATTGACGAAAAACCTTCCACTTTAAAAAGAAACTCACAAAATCTTACCACAAAAGAAAATCTGTTGATGAAAAAAACAACAAACTACGAAAACAAACTTACAAAATCTTACCGTTAAGAAAATCTGTTGAAGAAAAAACATCAAACTACGAAAACAAACTTACAAAATCTTTCCGGTAAGAAAATATGTTGACGAAAAATCAGCAAACATAAAAATTTGAAGAACAAAAAAGCAATTCAATGAACTAAAACTTACAAAACGTAAAATCAAGTCCGAACCAGTTCTAACCGGTTTGATCCAGAAGTCACGTGACATGATCACGTGGTACAATCCATTATACAGGTAAACCATTTGAAATGAATTCATTTTAAGATTAGACACCAAAGAGTTCAGACGTGTTTTAACGAAGAGAAAAGGTATGACTCATACATATCCAACTTAACTTTGAAAGGCATACTACTAAAAGAGGAGGAAACAATAGACAATATATAATTTGAAAGGCATACAAGTAAAAGAGAAGGAATCAATAGACGACATATTATTTTAAACGTATACAAGTAAAAGAGAAGGAATCAATAGACGACATATTATTTTAAACGTATACAATTAAAAAAGAGGAAACAATAGACACCATATACTTACCTGTGTTATTTTTATTTCAGATGGCTAAGCAATTTACCTGCAACCAATGTGAAGCCAATTTTGAGAAGATGAGTCAGCTACATCGTCATAGACGATTGACCAACCACCGAGAGACTTACTCGTGTACGAGATGCACCAAGACTTTTACAAGGCGGGAGAATCTACAAGCTCACATGACCCGCCACCAAATGGGTTACGAATGTATCCAATGCAACCAGGCCTTTGCCACCCAACGCCATTTAGAGTTACATCAGCAAAGACATGGACAAAGAGGAGCAGGGCAGCCGTTCCACATGGATGATCCGAAATCCTATTACACCATCAAACGACAGGAGAAGAAAAGAATACTCAAGTTTGGAACTTCGAGAAATCATTATACCGTCACCTTTAAGGCATTTGAAGTCACGGACCTGCCTTCCATCATAAGAACACTACATCGGTTATTCGACTCCATCCTGCAAACCATTGGAGAAGAGATGAAAGAACACGACCTTGTTAAACTAACAATTGAAACCAATTCCCTTGACTTCCCGATTGCCCTTCCCATATTACAACTCAAGGACCTGACTACGGAACTACTATTAAAGGAAATAGAGAGAGTATTACAATCTCATGAGGAGTTTGTATTGGACGATAGTTTAGAATTAGATATTGTTCATGTATCCATTCCCGAAGGATCCGGGCGCAAAAGATGCAATTACGTTGATCTCGAGAGAATGCTGAAAGATAAAAGAAGTTTCGTCAGGATACAGAACCGAGACGAACTGTGTTGTGCTAGGGCCATTGTTACTGCTAAAGCCAGGATCGATAAGCACTCAATGTGGGACACTATCCGCCAAGGAAGATGTATTCAACAGGAATTAGCAGAGCAACTTCACGAAAAAGCCAAAGTATCAAAAGGCCCATGCGGTATTGAAGAACTCAAACAATTCCAAGCTGTACTGCCGGAATATCAAATCACCGTTTTTTCTAAGGACTACTTCAACGGGATTATCTATGAGGGACCAGATGCAGAGAAGAAGATCTACCTTTACCACCACGACGATCATTACGATGTCATCACCACTGTAACAGGATTCTTGACCAGGGCTTATTACTGCGACAAGTGTAAAAAAGGGTATAACAACAAAGAAGAGCATGCATGCAGCAACCCATGCATCCTTTGTAAGAAGATACACGAACCTTGTGAAGACAGTTGGATCAACTGTAGCCAATGTGGTCGGAACTTTAGGGGAAAAGAGTGCTTCCAACTCCATTTGGAGCAAACAAAGAAGGGCAACTCAACATGTAAATGGTACTACAAGTGTAAAGACTGTGGACACACTGTCAACATGGAGAAGAGGAAAACAGACCATGAGTGTGGCGAGATGTACTGTTCCACCTGTAAACAGTACTACGATCCAAACCACCAGTGTTACATGATGCCTATAGTAATCAAAGAACCTCCCAAAGAGCAAACTTACATCTTCTTCGATTTCGAGTGTACACAAGACGACCTCATAGAGTGTGAAATGGGATACCAACCTGACACCGACGGAAGATGTTCACACTGTAAAGCCAGTACCTGTGGAGCTATGGAACATCGACCCAACTTATGCGTGGTTCAAAAAGTGTGCACCGTGTGCATGGAGGAGGAAGTGAATGCAGAGAGTACCTGCGAGAACTGTGGACAGAACCAACTGGTCTTTAGAGGACCCAATACCAACAACGACTTTTGCAACTGGCTATTTTCCGGAAACAACACGAACTCCACCGTAATTTGCCACAACTTTAAAGGCTACGACTCTTTCCCTGTCCTGCAATACCTATTTGACCAAGGAATCCAACCCAAGATCGTTCCCAACGGCGCCAAGAACATGTCTGTAACGATTCCAAGCTGCAGCATACGGATGATAGATTCCCTCAACTTCCTTCCCACGGCCTTAGCCAAGCTCCCGAAAATGTTTGGATTCGAAGAACTCCACAAAGGATACTTCCCACATCTGTTTAACACAAAGGAAAACCAGAACGTTAGATTAGAAACTCTTCCAGACATCAATTACTACAATCCCGATGGAATGAAAGCAGAAGAACGGGAAACATTCATGAAATGGTACGAAGACCACAGGAACGACCCATTTGACGTCCAAAAGGAACTCTTAAAGTACTGCATCACTGACGTAGACATCCTGAGAAAAGCCTGTTTAACCTTTAGACAACTGTTCATGGACACTTTAGAGGGTACTCCAATCGACCCCTTCCAAAACAGTATCACCATTGCCTCTGCCTGCAACCTGGTCTTTCGATCCAAGTTTCTACGGTGGAATACTATTGGCCTCATCCCGGCACAAGGCTATCGACCAGAACACAAGCACTCTATTAAAGCCATGAAATGGTTAAAATACGTATCCGCAATAAAAGACATACAGATTCAACATGCAGAGAACGAAGGAGAAAAACAGATCGGTCCCTACAGAGTAGACGGATACCACGATGGAACCGTGTACGAATTTCACGGCTGCTACTGGCACGGGTGTCCCAGATGTTACTCAAAAGAGACCATCAATACGGTCAATAACATGTCCATGTACGATCTACATCAACGGACCCTAGAAAAGAAGACTTATTTGGAAACAGAAGGATACACCTTCGTAGAGAAATGGGAATGTGATTTCGATAAAGAGATAGAACAAGATCCAACACTTCGTGCGTATGTAAATTCCTTAGAGATGATCCCACCCTTAGAACCACGAGATGCTTTCTACGGAGGAAGAACAGAAGCCTTTACCTTGTACAAAGAGGCGGAAGAAAACAGTATCAACTACTATGACGTCACATCACTCTATCCATTTGTCAACAAGACCGGAAAAGTACCTAAAGGACATCCCGTTATCATCACCGAAAACTTTGGGGACATCCACGAGTACGAAGGATTGATGAAATGTAAAGTACTACCACCCAGAAACCTATACATTCCTGTTTTACCCAGCAAGATCAACAGCAAACTGATGTTCCCACTCTGTCGTACCTGTACGGAAACATACCAGCAGGAGGCTTGTAACCATACTGAAAAAGATAGGGCTATAACGGGAACTTGGGTAACAGATGAGTTGAAGAAGGCCTTGGAAAAGGGATATTCCATCTTAACCATCTACGAAGTATGGCATTTCGAAGAGGTAGAACAGTACGATCCCGGTACGAAGTCTGGAGGACTCTTCACTGACTACATCAATACATTCTTGAAAATGAAACAAGAAGCTAGTGGCTGGCCAGAGTGGTGCCAATCTGAGGAGGATAAACTACATTACATCAAGGATTACGAGGAAAAGGAAGGGATACAGTTAGACTTTAACAAGATAGAAAAGAACCCTGGCATCAGGTCATTAGCCAAATTGATGTTGAACAGTTTTTGGGGCAAGTTTGGACAAAGAAACAACATGCAACAGACCACCTACATTACAGAACAAAAGAAATACTTTGACATGTTAACCAGCGATAAGATTGAAGTGACCGGCATCCAGTTTGTTAACGATGAAATGGTAGAACTAAGATGGAAATTTAAAGAAGACTTCATCGAAACCTCAAAGAAAACAAACGTCGTCATAGCAGCCTATACTACCGCCCAGGCCAGACTCAAACTGTATTCTTATCTGGAGAATTTGGGACCAAGAGCACTCTACTGTGACACAGACTCCATCGTATTTACATCGAAAACAGGAGAATGGAGGCCTAAACTGGGAGATTACTTAGGGGATTTAACAGATGAAGTACCCGGGAACACCATCACGGAGTTTGTCACGGGAGGACCAAAGAACTATGCATACAAACTAGCCATTCCCGAGAAAGGAGGAAACAGAACTATGTGCAAAGTTCGTGGAATAACGTTAAACTTCAAGAACGCATTAGACATCAATTACGACACTGTCAAGGAGATGGTCACCATCAACAGAAGCGATATCAGGACAGTGAGAGACGAATATAAGATCCAAAGAAGCAATCAAAAACTGTTAACTGTTTCACAAAAGAAAGACTATCGAATTGTATTTGACAAAAGAGTGATCATGAACGATTTAACCACCAGACCTTATGGATATTGAAATTGAAAGATAGAATGTAAATAAAACGTAGAATGTTAATAAAAGTTGTACCTGATTTTGAGTTTTTATTGAAAACTTAAAGGAAAGAGCTATCAATACAATAACAAAGACACAAAAAAGAGCCCATAAAGGGCGAACCAAACAAAAAAAAACGAAAAGAACCAATTAGGAATAATCCATACAAGAGTATCACAACACAGGAGTCCATAAAGGGCTATACTAACATAACAAATGGTTAGGATTAGGGTTAGGGCTAGGGTAAGAATTAGGGTTAGGGTTAGGGTTAGAGATTAGCGTTAGGGTAAAGATTAGGGTTAGGATTAGGGTTAGAGATAAGGGTAAGGGTTAAAGGTTAGGGTAAGGTATTAGAGATTAGGTTTAGGATTAGGGTAAGGGTAAGATTTAGGGGACGAATAAAAATCAGGGGCGAAAAAAAAGGACGAATTAAAAAAGGGGGCGAAGGAAAAAGATTAATCGCTGTTCAGCATGACTGCACACGACTTTACTAATAGAGATCTGAGGCGACAGTTGTCGCCATGTGGTTTGACCTTTCGTCTATGGAAAATTAAAAGTACAAAGTGTTCTAGAGAGACCCGGTATACTACTTATAACATGACTTTATATAGAAATGTTGCACCATGGAAACGGGCTTTGCACCACGGGGCCTATGGGTCCCAGGGATGGTTCAAGTCTATCGAAATTGTGTATGTGGGTCCATATGAGTTAGGCCTAACATTCTAAATAGGTCCGGGATCCAATGGATCACTGTCAAAAAATAAAATTCGAACGCTTATGCATTTCATGTATAACATGACTTTATATAGAAATGTTGCACCATGGAAACGGACTTTGCACCACGGGGCCTATGGGTCCCAGGGATGGTTCAAGTCTATCGAAATTGTGTATGTGGGTCCATATGAGTTAGGCCTAACATTCTAAATAGGTCCGGGATCCAATGGATAACTGTCAAAAAAAAAATTCGAACGCTCATGCATTTCATGTATAACATGACTTTATATAGAAATGTTGCACCATGGAAACGGACTTTGCACCACGGGGCCTATGGGTCCCAGGGATGGTTCAAGTCTATCGAAATTGTGTATGTGGGTCCATATGAGTTAGGCCTAACATTCTAAATAGGTCCGGGATCCAATGGATCACTGTCAAAAAAAAATTCGAACGCTCATGCATTTCATGTATAACATGACTTTATATAGAAATGTTGCACCATGGAAACGGGCTTTGCACCACGGGGCCTATGGGTCCCAGGGATGGTTCAAGTCTATCGAAATTGTGTATGTGGGTCCATATGAGTTAGGCCTAACATTCTAAATAGGTCCGGGATCCAATGGATCACTGTCAAAAAATAAAATTCGAACCCTCATGCATTTCATTTATAACATGACTTTATACAGAAATGTTGCACCATGGAAACGGACTTTGCACCACGGGACCTATGGGTCCCAGGGATGGTTCAAGTCTATCGAAATTGTGTATGTGGGTCCATATGAGTTAGGCCTAACATTCTAAATAGGTCCGGGATCCAATTGATCACTGTCAAAAAATAAAATTCGAACGCTTATGCATTTCATGTATAACATGACTTTATATAGAAATGTTGCACCATGGAAACGGACTTTGCACCACGGGGCCTATGGGTCCCAGGGATGGTTCAAGTCTATCGAAATTGTGTATGTGGGTCCATATGAGTTAGGCCTAACATTCTAAATAGGTCCGGGATCCAATGGATCACTGTCAAAAAAAAAATTCGAACGCTCATGCATTTCATGTATAACATGACTTTATACAGAAATGTTGCACCATGGAAACGGACTTTGCACCACGGGGCCTATGGGTCCCAGGGATGGTTCAAGTCTATCGAAATTGTGTATGTGGGTCCATATGAGTTAGGCCTAACATTCTAAATAGGTCCGGGATCCAATGGATCACTGTCAAAAAATAAAATTCGAACGCTTATGCATTTCATGTATAACATGACTTTATATAGAAATGTTGCACCATGGAAACGGACTTTGCACCACGGGGCCTATGGGTCCCAGGGATGGTTCAAGTCTATCGAAATTGTGTATGTGGGTCCATATGAGTTAGGCCTAACATTCTAAATAGGTCCGGGATCGAATGGATCACTGTCAAAAAATAAAATTCGAACGCTTATGCATTTCATGTATAACATGACTTTATATAGAAATGTTGCACCATGGAAACGGACTTTGCACCACGGGGCCTATGGGTCCCAGGGATGGTTCAAGTCTATCGAAATTGTGTATGTGGGTCCATATGAGTTAGGCCTAACATTCTAAATAGGTCCGGGATCCAATGGATCACTGTCAAAAAATAAAATTCGAACGCTTATGCATTTCATGTATAACATGACTTTATATAGAAATGTTGCACCATGGAAACGGACTTTGCACCACGGGGCCTATGGGTCCCAGGGATGGTTCAAGTCTATCGAAATTGTGTATGTGGGTCCATATGAGTTAGGCCTAACATTCTAAATAGGTCCGGGATCCAATGGATCACTGTCAAAAAAAAAATTCGAACGCTCATGCATTTCATGTATAACATGACTTTATATAGAAATGTTGCACCATGGAAACGGACTTTGCACCACGGGGCCTATGGGTCCCAGGGATGGTTCAAGTCTATCGAAATTGTGTATGTGGGTCCATATGAGTTAGGCCTAACATTCTAAATAGGTCCGGGATCCAATGGATCACTGTCAAAAAATAAAATTCGAACGCTTATGCATTTCATGTATAACATGACTTTATATAGAAATGTTGCACCATGGAAACGGACTTTGCACCACGGGGCCTATGGGTCCCAGGGATGGTTCAAGTCTATCGAAATTGTGTATGTGGGTCCATATGAGTTAGGCCTAACATTCTAAATAGGTCCGGGATCCAATGGATAACTGTCAAAAAAAAATTCGAACGCTCATGCATTTCATGTATAACATGACTTTATATAGAAATGTTGCACCATGGAAACGGACTTTGCACCACGGGGCCTATGGGTCCCAGGGATGGTTCAAGTCTATCGAAATTGTGTATGTGGGTCCATATGAGTTAGGCCTAACATTCTAAATAGGTCCGGGATCCAATGGATCACTGTCCAAAAAAAAATTCGAACGCTCATGCATTTCATGTATAACATGACTTTATATAGAAATGTTGCACCATGGAAACGGACTTTGCACCACGGGGCCTATGGGTCCCAGGGATGGTTCAAGTCTATCGAAATTGTGTATGTGGGTCCATATGAGTTAGGCCTAACATTCTAAATAGGTCCGGGATCCAATGGATCACTGTCCAAAAAAAAATTCGAACGCTCATGCATTTCATGTATAACATGACTTTATATAGAAATGTTGCACCATGGAAACGGGCTTTGCACCACGGGGCCTATGGGTCCCAGGGATGGTTCAAGTCTATCGAAATTGTGTATGTGGGTCCATATGAGTTAGGCCTAACATTCTAAATAGGTCCGGGATCCAATGGATCACTGTCAAAAAATAAAATTCGAACGCTTATGCATTTCATGTATAACATGACTTTATATAGAAATGTTGCACCATGGAAACGGACTTTGCACCACGGGGCCTATGGGTCCCAGGGATGGTTCAAGTCTATCGAAATTGTGTATGTGGGTCCATATGAGTTAGGCCTAACATTCTAAATAGGTCCGGGATCCAATGGATCACTGTCCAAAAAAAAATTCGAACGCTCATGCATTTCATGTATAACATGACTTTATATAGAAATGTTGCACCATGGAAACGGGCTTTGCACCACGGGGCCTATGGGTCCCAGGGATGGTTCAAGTCTATCGAAATTGTGTATGTGGGTCCATATGAGTTAGGCCTAACATTCTAGATAGGTCCGGGATCCAATGGATCACTGTCAAAAAAAAAATTCGAACGCTCATGCATTTCATGTATAACATGACTTTATACAGAAATGTTGCACCATGGAAACGGACTTTGCACCACGGGGCCTATGGGTCCCAGGGATGGTTCAAGTCTATCGAAATTGTGTATGTGGGTCCATATGAGTTAGGCCTAACATTCTAAATAGGTCCGGGATCCAATGGATCACTGTCAAAAAAAAATTCGAACGCTCATGCATTTCATGTATAACATGACTTTATATAGAAATGTTGCACCATGGAAACGGACTTTGCACCACGGGGCCTATGGGTCCCAGGGATGGTTCAAGTCTATCGAAATTGTGTATGTGGGTCCATATGAGTCAGGCCTAACATTCTAAATAGGTCCGGGATCCAATGGATCACTGTCAAAAAAAAAAATTCGAACGCTTATGCATTTCATGTATAACATGACTTTATATAGAAATGTTGCACCATGGAAACGGACTTTGCACCACGGGGCCTATGGGTCCCAGGGATGGTTCAAGTCTATCGAAATTGTGTATGTGGGTCCATATGAGTTAGGCCTAACATTCTAAATAGGTCCGGGATCCAATGGATCACTGTCAAAAAAAAAATTCGAACCCTCATGCATTTCATGTATAACATGACTTTATACAGAAATGTTGCACCATGGAAACGGACTTTGCACCACGGGGCCTATGGGTCCCAGGGATGGTTCAAGTCTATCGAAATTGTGTATGTAGGTCCATATGAGTTAGGCCTAACATTCTAAATAGGTCCCGGATCCAATGGATCACTGTAAAAAAAAAATCGAACCCTCGTATATAACATGAGTTATTATAGAAATCTTGCACCGTGAAAATGACCTACCACCACGGGGCCTTTCTGGGTCCTGTGTCTTTTGGATCACTGTTATCAAATTAAAACTCCGTTTAATTATGATTGAAATAAAAATCCTGTATACACAAAAAAAAACGGACCTAACACCACGGGTCCCGTGGGGCCCATTGTCCTCAGGAATGGTCACAAAAACGAACCAAACATTATTATGCCCTTTGCCCAAGAGATGATTAAATTCTTTTTAAATAATACATGCTAAGCTATAGATGTATATCGTTATTAGTCAGGATTGACCTGTAAGATCTTAGTCTTATTCGTTACATGTTCATGTACACGGAAAAGCAGTTCTTTTATTTACAAAGTACTTTTTGAACTATTACCGCCCCCTTCTTACCAAGAAATCCATGTTTAGTGTTGTAAACAAAACGGAACAACCCAACAGTTTTAAACGAGCTGTTTGTATTCGGTAGTTGCATTAAAATTGCTTTCTTTTAAATCCCTGCTATTTTACATAAAACTCTTCCTGTCGTTTAGTGTAAAACAAGAAAACTGCGAACTGCAGCTTACAAATATATACCCACCGCACCCCATGGCCACGAATTGACCAGATTTTTAATAGAAGTTGCACATCTACATTAAGTCACAAACAGTCTATGCAAATTCATGAAAATCCATTGAGTGGTAAAAATCTATTGAGTAATTTATTAGGAGTTGTGGATAAGTTATTGGTACCCTCTTGTAATCAAACGGATAAAATGCTAAAATTTTTGGTTTATCATTTTGCTCTTAAAAATCTTGAAATTTTCATCCAGAGTTAGATTGTTTCTTTCGAAGCAAAACGCGCATCAGATGCAGTTTAAAATGTTTGCCAGACAATTTGATATGGTTTTGTCTCTTCGTGCCCTTTTTGCTATCTTTTTCTATACTGGTTTCCCATATTATAAATTGAATTCCTTCTGAAGGACCTTTATCATCAAAAGCTTTTTTTGTCTGCGAAAGTAGAAGGGCATATGCATGGTGTTCTGGTCTGTCCGTTGGTCCGTCTGTTCCATATCAGGTTATACCAACAGGTTGAAGCTATTTTTCCATAAAGGAAATGTGATATTATCGCAAAATCTTTTTAGAAAAACTGCAGCTGTACCATCAACTTTATGAATGATATTTGTTATAGTTTCTTTAAACCAATAAACCAATCAAGAACCTTCGCAAGCAATTGCAATTAACAGTTATTCACTTATGCATTAATTAGGATATGTTGCATATTAGCATAAAAAAGTCTTTATTACATATTATGCCCACTGCATGTAATCGACTTTACGGTTCAAAGGCTGGTTGCATGGGAGGGCATCATGTCTTCATTTAATTTGGACATATCCTTATTTTAGCTCACTTGGACAAAGGTCATGTGATATATTGCTATCGCTTGGCATCCGTCGTCCGTCGTCTTCGTCTTTTCAACTTTCAAAACTGTGTTTCTTTAAAACCGATTGACGAAGTGCAACCATTATTTGTGGTGGCGTTTACAAAAACTATTGTTTTTGATGTTTGATTCAACAAAAAGCATGGTCGCCATCGCTAATTTATCAAATTGGGGTAGAATCACCTTTAAAGTTTTATAACTTGATCAATATGACAGATAGAACAAATCTGATGCCTCTATTGTTCTTTTGAGTTGGAGTTGTCAGGTAATTCCTTTAAGACGTAATGGCCCTTTTAGTTTAAAATCACGATTTTCCTGTTTTTGCCTAATATAATTATAATGGAAACTTTTGCAGATAGAGGGAAGCTGTTGCTTGCTTAAATGTTCAGCACAATTAGCTCTACAAAATTGTCCATTGGTTCGAAGTTGTCAGATGACCCCTGTAAGGGGCTATGGCCAAAGAAGGGTTTTGGCTCATAGAATGAATTCCATTACAGAAAGATAAAAGTTTTGCTTGAATAGATGTCCAGTTTGAAAAATTCTTTAAAAAAAACCTCTCCATCTGATGGAAGTCTTCGGATGACCTGGACCGCAGCTGACCCCTTATAGTGGTTTTCTCTCTTCAAATGTCAAAAATAGCGTTTTATGCCCCGCTTGGACATGTCGGGGGCATTAAGTTTTACTCAATCAGTATATATGTCCGTCCGTCCGAACAAATTTCCGTCAAGCTTTTCTCAGAAACCGTACATGGGAATAATTTGAAACTTGGTAGGATGGTTCAGTATGACAAATTGTACGTCCTAAGCCACTTTCAGACCTATCGGACTTTTTCTTCCTGTTTGGAGTAGGACCGATATGAAATCTATGAAAACCGATTTGAAAATTTCCGTCAAGCTTTTCGCAGAAGCCATACATGAGAATGATTTGAAACTTTGTAGGATTGTTCAGTATGACAATATGTATGTCCTAAGCAACTTTCAGACCTGTGAGACTTCCACTTTTTGTTTGGGTCCTAGCGGGGGCATTTTTGTCCCATGGACACATTCCTTCTTTATTTTTCATGTGTTTGTCCTATAGAATGAACACCATTATGGACTAGGGAGAAAAGCTGTTGCTTTCTTAAACCTTAACTCACTGCACTTTACAAAAGTCTCCATTTAGCTGAATATGTCAGATGGCTCCTTAAAGATAAGATGTTACTTGCTTAAACATTCAGCTTTTTAAGCTCTACAAAAGTCAGTATTGGGTTAAATTGTCATTCTTCAGAATGACTTTAATGGCCAGGTAAGCGATTCAGGCTCCTGGGAGCCTCTTATTAAGGGTTGCGGTCCTTAGTACGGAAAATTATCGTGTTTTTGACTAACAGCATAAAAAAGATTGCTGATAAAGAAAAGGTTTTGAATCATTTATGTTCAGCTAAAGCTCTATAAAAGTGTCCATTGGGTCATAGTTGTCAGATGGTATCTTTTCGGGGTTATGGCCCTAAAAATGTCAAACACAGTTTTTGTTTGTTTTTGCATTACAGTTTAAAAACTAGTGCAGATTATTGCATCCAAGCTCTATTACAATCGTGATGGTAATATTTTTTTCAAATAAATTTAAAGAGGATTTTTATACACCGCTTTGAAGGGGTTTACTGGTTTATCTCTGTCCTTCCGTTCCCATCGTCCGTCTGCAGCATTACTTTCTTAACAGTTGTCTCAACAACAACAAATCACAATTGCTTGATATTCTAATATTTGGCTTCAGCATGATGTCCTTTATCGCAACAACAAAAATAAGGTCTGTCTTACATATACTTTCTGTTAAGACTTTGTGAATTTTCAACACTATTGGTCAATTGTTTAAAATGTTCGTAACACATGGTAACAGTTTTATCGGAAACTATTCATCACAGGAACATGATAAATTGGTATATGACGTATTGCAAGTATCAAAAGTAGGTCCACATGTCAGATATCTACTTCCTGTTCACTGAAAAAGTTAATACTGGGGATAGCGGGGAAACATGTTTTCTCTGCAAAAGTTCCGACCGCGGGTCTTCTCGGGGCTAAGATGCTTTCCTCGCGGAAATATTGTCCGCGGGTGTTCTAGTGGATTTTTGTTTAACATTTTGAGTACTTTTCAGATGATACGTATTTGAACAATAGGAAATTAACGAGAAGCAACTTCCGACAGACTGAACAATATGTATCCATATCTAAGCATGCGTTAAAAAAGTGCATACAGAAAATGAATATTAGCTCCTAAAAATATTGTAGATGTAGAGATTTTGTTTACTAAACATATTATATAGATGCATGCATATCCTTATTTTTGACAAATTACAAACAAAAGTTTTGGCGTTTTTAGCATTGTGGGTGGACCGACAGACAGACGGTCGCTTTGACAAGGAGAAAATTATAGGGATGCTGCATTTTTGTGTGAGGTTTTTTGCTGTTGGTCCTAAAGAAAACTTCAACCTAAATGCTTAAAGTATTGAGATGTAGAATAAATGCCAATGAAACATCATCTTTAAACATAGTGATTTTACAATTCACAAAAGAATGAGTTGCGATAAGCCTCTTCACGTTCCCTCGTGATACCATCACGTTCCCTCTTAATACCATCACGTTCCCTCAAGATAACACCACGTTCCCTCAAGAAAGTTATTGCGTTCCCTCAAGATAATTATCTCGTTCCCTC
Organism: Arcuatula senhousia; assembly: GCA_963971305.1. Classification (NCBI taxonomy): domain Eukaryota; kingdom Metazoa; phylum Mollusca; class Bivalvia; order Mytilida; family Mytilidae; genus Arcuatula; species Arcuatula senhousia. The sequence continues at coordinate 27,850 of CAXARO010000695.1, forward strand.
AAGATAATTATCTCGTTCCCTCAAGATAACAATACGTTCCCTCAAGATAACATCGCGTTCCCTCAAAATAATTATTGCGTTCCCTCATGATAATTATTGCGTTCCCTCATGATAATTATCTCGTTCCCTCAAGATCACACCACGTTCCCTCAAGATAGTTATCGCGTTCCCTCAAAATAACATCGCGTTCCCTTAAAAGGTTATCGCGTTCCCTCAAGATAGTTATCGCGTTCCCTCAAGACACTAAGTAGTTATCACGTTACCTCAAGATAACATCTAGAGGGAACGTGGTGTTATCTTGAGGTAACATGATAACTACTTAGTATCTTGAGGGAACGCGATAACTATCTTGAGGGAACGTGATGTTATCTTGAGGGAACGCGATGTTATCTTGAGGGAACGAGATAATTATCATGAGGGAACGCAATAATTATCATGAGGGAACGCAATAATAATTTTGAGGGAACGTGATGTTATCTTGAGGGAACGTGATGGTATTACGAGGGAACGTGATATTTTTTTTTCTCATGGCCGCATTCTGCCACCGTATCTTAGCCTACCATAGAAGAAGAAAAATAAAAAAGGAATGTGTCCATGGGACACGGATACCCCCGCTGGCCCCAAACAGGAAGTAGAAGTCCGACAGGTCTGAATGTCGCTTATAACGTACAGTTGGTCATACTGAACGATCCTACCAAGTTTAAAATCATTCTCATGTACGGTTTCTGAAAAAAGCTTGACGTAAATTTTCATAGTCATGTTCACATATTTGCATATGTCCGACAGGTCTGATAATCGCTTAGGACGTACAATTTGTCATACTGAACCATTCTACCAATTTCAAATCATTCTCATGTACGGTTTCTGAGAAAAGCTTGACGGAAATTCGTACGGGCGGACATGAGTAAAACTTAATGCCCCCCAACATGTCGTCGCGGGGGGCATAAAAATAGTAGGTGAATAGTGTTAACAAATGTCTCGTATTAAATTTTAAACTTGTATTTTTATACAATTGACGAGTCGACTGTAGTATACCCTTTATTCTACTTTATAGAAAATGATGCTTAAAAACCAAACAAAATGTTTTAACATTGAGCCGAACGGAAAGTGAAGTAAAAGAGTGTTGTATATCCTTCCAAGAAGTATGGTCTTGCACAAGCGGAACAAACTCCATATTTTTTTTTAAAAGCGTGCATTACTAAAACTTGAGAACACGTTTTTGTGAAAGCTGCAAGACATACTGAAAAATTAAAAAGTCTTTAAGACTTTACTTTTAACCTCTTAGTCAATAGCTAATAATATCTAAAATTCCTTTCGTTTTTTAACGCATAATAAATAAATTCAAATTCAAAACTATCATGTAAAACAAAAAAGATTCTTCTAGTGTTAAAACACCTTATCGCCCGACTGTTGTGTTATTCTTTCGGACTTTTTGTAAAAAAAATAGATATATTAGATATAATGCCAAGCTCTGTATTCTAGTAATTCATCACACAATTTCATCTTTATAAAGGTTTTATCTTTAGCACAGGCGCTTGGGTCCAGGATTTTTTTTTAATATAATAACGTGTATATAAAAATTTTCATCTCCTCTATATGCTATTTCCACATAGTATATATATATAGAGGAGATGAAAATTTTTATATACACGTTATTATATTAAAAAAAATCCTGGACCCAAGCGCCTGTGATCTTTAGTATTTTTTCTCAATCAAAATAAAATTTATATGAAAAATAGATAAAGATAAAGATAAAGATATTTTATTTTCCTAATCATAGGGCTCATTACAAGCATGTAATCACATACAGTAAAAAAATGAATCTATTCTAATATTACACTTTTGCATCTTGTTCTTTTGCACAACTACAAAAGATTATTTATTTATGAAAGAACAAACTATTTAGCTACAAAAAGGTGTAAAGTAGTAGGCTGTGCAACAAATATTTTGGCGCATCTAAAGGCGGAAAATAAAAATTGACAATTTTTATCTTCCGCCTTTAGATGGTCCAAATTAGGGCCTTATCGCTACCCATCCTTCAAAATGTTGACACGTTACATTTTTTTCTGAAAAAAGGCTTTGAGAAAAGAAAAGTTTTTGACGTGAGATTTTTATCATAAAATTTTATTAACGAAAACAATGATTAAGAAAAGCAAAAAAAAAAGCCTTAACTTGATACTTACTGAGTGCGTGTATTAACTTAGTACGAATAGTTAGAAATATCATAAAGTACCGTATTCTCTAATTTTAGTTTATGAGTCTTATCATTGGAGTAGATGTACAAAAGGATAGCATTTTATGGGTGGAAATATTAAAAGAACAACAACACGCAATTGAGTCTTCAATGACACAATGACATGCATGTTAGAATTTCAAAACTTTAAGGTTATAGATACATGTAAATGTACAACATTTCATGAATATAAGGAACATCAGTTCATTAAAACGCACTTGGTGTATGACGTACGAACAGACTGACAAGTAAAGAATCTCTGACGTGGGGCCACTAGGCATTCTGCCCAACTTTGCACCAGCCTGGAACTAATAAAGCCTAGGGAGGGAATCGAACCCTCGTGCGTCAGAGTTCTATATAAAACATAGAAGTAATTTTGTTCAGGTCGTTTGTCTAGATCTAATCATAAGCAAAAGGTCCATTTCCTCCTCTTTTTACTTAAGTTCACAAAAATGTTTAAAATTTGTAGATACAATATAGTACTCTTTCCAGCCTTTATTAGTTTAGCATCTATTCAAAAAATGCTTTAGTGTGCATGCAGTTTCCTGAATACAAAATTTACAATTCTTTTATAGACCTATCTTTAGCCTGAAAATATCGTTTTGTGTAAAAAAAATTCATAATGACTATTATGACTTGCATAAAATACACTCCATATTTGGAGGATTCAAAATTGTGGTTGCATGAAATCTGAACCAATTTATAACTGTGGGTCCATTTCACATATCATACATTTTGATAGACTTTAACCATCCCTGAGTGCACCATGGTGCTATTTCTGTTTTTTCATAGTGCAAGATTGCTATAAAAAACGAGTAAATAGGGGTTCAAAAATGTTCTTGGGAGTATTTCAGTGAACCTTGACCTACTAGTATTAATTAATCCAGTCCTAACTCAAACTAAAACAATTTCGATTGACTTGATCATTCCGTATGGTCCCTATAACATGTATAAGACCCGTGGTGCCAAGTCCGTTTTTGTGGTGCAAGATGACTGTATAAACCGTATATAAACGTGGTCTCTGACAGTGATCCAAGGGATACCGGGTCTATTTGAAATTGTAGGCTTTACTTATATGAACTTATAAACATAGTTTAGTCAATCTTGGACCAACCCTAGGTTATAAATGGCCCGTGGTGCTGGGTCCGTTTCCATGGTGCAAGGTTTCAATGTAAAGCCATGTTATATGTGGGTGTTCGACAATGTTTTGACAGTGATCCAATAGACTGTGGACCTATTTAGAATTTTAGGCCTAACTCATATAAACCCACACACACAATTTCGTTATACTTGAACCATCACTGGGACTAATATGCCCCGTGGTGCAAGGTCTGTTTCCATGGTACATTATTTCTATATAAAGTCATGTTATGTGCTAGGGTTCGAAATTTTATTTGACAGTGATCCCTTTATCCAAGGGATCACGAGTCTATCTCAAACTCTAGGCCTAGCTCATATGGATCCACATACACAATTTTGCTAGACTTGAACTATCACTGGGACCCATATTCCCCGTAATGCAAGGTCCGTTTCTATGGTGTAAGATTTCTATGTAAAGTTAGGTTATACATGAAATGCATAAGGGTTCGAAATGTTTTTTGGCAGTGATCCATTGGATCTTGGGCCTATTTAGAATGCTAGGCCTAACTCATATGGACCTACACGAACAATTTTGATAGACTTGAACCATCCCTGGGACCCATAGGCCCAGTGGTGCAAAGTCCCTTTCCATGGTGCAAGATTTCTATATAAAGTCATGTTATACATGAAATGCATGAGGGTTCGAATTTTATTTTTGACAGTGATTCATTGGACCCCGAACCAATTTAGAACGATAGGCCTAACTCATATGGACCTACATACACAATTTCGTTAGACTTGAACCATCCCTGGGACCCATAGGCCCCGTGGTGCAAAGTCTCCCTTTCCATGGTGCAAGATTTCTATATATGGTCATGTTAATTATGAGGGTTCAAAATTTTCTCTGACAGTAATCCATTGGACCCCGGACCTATTTCGAATGCTAGGCCTGACTCATATGGACCTACATGCACAATTTCGATAGACTTGAACCATCCCTGGGACCCATAGGCCCCGTGGTCCAAAGCCCCTTTTCATGGTGGTGCAAGATTTCTATGTAAAGTTAGGTTATACATGAAATGCATAAGGGTTCGAAATGTTTTTTGGCAGTGATCCATTGGATCTTGGGCCTATTTAGAATGCTAGGCCTAACTCATATGGACCTACATACGCAATTTTGATAGACTTGAACCATCCCTGGGACCAATGTGCCCGGTGGTGCAAGGTCCGTACCCATTGTGCAAGAATTCCACGTTATGCACGAGGATTTAAAATTTTCTTTAAAAGTAATACAATGGACCCCGGACCTATTTAGAATTTTAAACCTTACTCATATGGACCCACACACACAATTTCTATAGAATTGAACTATACATGGGGGTCACAGGTTCCGTGGTGCAAGGTTAGTTTTCATGGTGCAATAATTCTATGTAAAGTCATGTTTTATATGGATGTTTGAAATTTTCTTTGAAAGTGATTTAGTGGAAACCCAAACCTATTTAAAATTCCAAACCTAACTCATTTAGACCCACATACTTAATTTTTATAGAATTAAACTATCAATGGGCACATAGACCCCGTGGTGCAAGGTTCTTTATCATGGTGCAAGGTTCGTTATCATGGTGCAAGAATTCTATGTAAAGCCATGTTATGCACGATCGAGGGTTAGAATTTTTTAAAAGTAATATAATAGACCCCGGACCTATTTAGAATTTTAAACCTTACTCATATGGACCCACATACTCAATTTCTGTAGACTGATTGAACTGTCTATGGGGCCCATAGGCCGCGTGGTGCAAGGTTGGTTTCCACGGTGCAAGATTTCTACCTAAAGCCATATTACGTAGGGGTTTGAAATTTCTTTGAAAGTGATTCAGTGGACCCCGGACCTATTTAAAATTCTAAACCTAACTCATATGGACCCACATACACAAGTTTTATAGAATTGAACTATCCCCTGGGGTCCATAGGCCCCGTGGTGCAAGGTTCCTTTTCATGGTGCAAGAATGGTATGTAAAGCCATGTTATACATTAGAGGTTTGAAATTTTCTTTGAAAGTATTATAATGGACCCCGGATCTACTTAGAATTATAGACCTAACTCAAATGGACCCATTAACACAGTTTCGTTAGATTTGAAATAGGTCCCGTGGTGCTATATCCTTTTTTTTGTCAAGGCAGTGGTGCTTGCAAGATTTCTTAACCATGCTATAGTTTTAAGCCATATGGGAAGAGGAAGGGGGGGTCTCAAGTTTTTTTTTCTTTTTCAAACAATGGTCCATTGGACCCGGGACCCAAAATATAATATTCAAGGCTTAACCTAGCACAATTTTGATAGATGATCATAGATTTTTACAATCTCAGTGACCAATGGGCCTAGTGGTGCTTAGTCCGTTTTTCATGGTTCTTCCTATCTAACGTAAAATGTTTTTGAGGTTTCTACATTTAAATTTTTATTAATAATATTGTTTTGGTAAAATTATATTATTTTCAATTTATTACATATGAATTTGAATCATTTTCAACGTGTTTTTTACTATTCCTTTTTCATCTTTTTCGGTATTGCAGTATTGACCTTCGGGGCTAAAGTATGACTCTATAGTTAATACCTGACATAATCCCTTGAGTTGCGGGGTATAATTGTAAGGTTCACAACAAATGTAGGGCTTCAGTCGTATGCACGTCTTTTCAGTTTGGAATCTGGATCTGTTGTGTCTTCCTTCGGGCAACCAGTCGAGAGGTCACTTCCGGTTTGTCTAATTTTGGTATCGCCCATTCTGGGAACACTTCCACATTCCCCTCCATTCTATTTGAGAAAGAGTTGATTTTGGGGTTCTTAAGATGCATATCTTGAGATCACTGGCTGAGGGTCAAAAATCGAATAAGTACCAAGAGAATATAAAACAGCAAACAAACATCTACCGGTCACCACATGTACGTACAGACAAAAACATGTACAACATCAAAATATTCATTATGGCTGGGTTGCTTAAGGCCAGGGCTGCCGGCGATGTAAGCTACACAGCTACTCTAAATTCTTAAAACATATTCAAAGGCAACGTATATACACGGTAATTAAACTGGATCTTCCTCTCTAGAAGAATTAATGAAAACAACTATTTACACGGTCCTAGGCCACCACATAACAATTCAACGTCTGTATATCCTGGAGGCATTCTCCGAGGTTTTAACACAGACCTCCTCCATGGATACGTTTAAGATACGGCCTAGCTCTTCAGCAACGTAGTGGACCACATATGGAGTAGTGGTATCTCCTCTGTAGGAAATGAAAGGTGCATCTGATTCAAGTACCAGATAATCCAATGCTCTGGAGCCGAGTGTCTTTACAAATTTGGAAATTTGGGTTGACTTTTGAGGATGAAAGATAAAGGGAGTTATGCCGAATACAATATTGGAAAAATGACCAGAAACAGAATTGAAGACATGCTGTGTGCTGAGGAAACAATGCCAGTGTATCGGATGGTCGGGTTGAAGTTTTCTACTGAGAGAATCCACCAGTTGTAAATGTAGTTGTTCATCCCCTCGGCAGTGGATCACTACTGCCAACCCTGTTTTGGCTGCTATGTCAAGCTGGACCTCCAAATATCTAATCTGCCTTCTTATGCGAGAAGAGCTGGCCCCGTCGGTGGTGTCTAGGCCACACTCTCCCACTGCCACTGTCCTTGTTGCCTTAACTAGATCCTTAAGTTGGTCCATGAATCCATCTAGCTGCTGGCTGGAATGTTGGTGAACCAGCCGAGGATGTAGCCCAAAACTGAAAGCATACTCGGGCGACCGCCTCATTTCTGACCGCTGACTGGCCGTTGGGAATTTATCTGGGAAGCAGAAATTGGCGACTGCTAAACTCATGGTCGTTTTGAATTTCTGTGTTCCCATCAAGTCAAGTCCAGTCAGGCCAGGGCTACTGGCGTTTGACTGGAACTTGTCCAGATGGAAATGACTGTCTGCAATCGGGAATGGTGGTATCTCCCTCAAAGGATCTGGAATGATAAACCCCATTGGATCTCTTCCCTCTGTTGAGTCTCTGATCCTCACTTGATAGGTAGGCGTCAGCAATGAAAGGAGAGCTGCGAATACTTTCCAATGAAGAAGGGATAAAATCCCAAAGGTGGAGACCGAGCTATAAATAGTAACTCCAGTTAAAGGACACTGATTGTACTTGATAAACTGAGCAGCCAGTAGTTTCGTTCCCTCACTCAGTTCCAATGGTTGGGTGAGGGTAGGTGGTAGAATTTGATTTATCACGTCGACAAGTTCTGAGGGGACCTGCCTTCCAAGACCTTCTGCCAACTGATAAAGGCTACCATTTATCAGCTCCACCCACTGGTTTTCACGCTGATCGGGATCGTATCTACAACCACTATTTACTTCAGGGTGTACCTCCGCTATATGGTTCCTCACCTGCTGTTCCCTCCCAATATGTCTGTGACAGACCCAACAGGCTGTTTCCGGTGCCCAAAACCATGGCAAATGCACATAGGCATGCCTTCCTGGGTGTCGCTGTTTTTCCCCACATACTAGGCAGGACCCACCTCTTCTTCTTTCATGTAGTTTCACTATTCTAATGTCCTCACTTGTCAGTTCTTTCTGTTTGTCAACTTCCTCTGTCTCTAACTCTTGCTGTTGGTTCACTTCCTCTGCCTCTTCCACCACTTCTACTTCCTCCACTACTTCCACTTCTTCCACGTAGCCTACCTCTTCCTCCAGTGATATACCTTCTCCTGCAAAAGAGAGATTATTAACAAAATTGTTAATTATCCATATATCATTACACAGTTTAAAAAAAAAAAAATTGTGGTTTTTAGTCTTCTTAAAATATATTGGTACGCAATATCAACTATATTTTATTTACATTTTAAAACAAACAACTTTTTTTTTTTTTTTATGCCATATAATCTTTAACATTATTGTTAATTCATTTATTCAACAAACATATATTACACTCATTTTTATTATTATTATTATTTTTTAATTTTTTATTTTTTTTTTATTTTTTTTTATATTTTTTTTTTATTCTGGCACATAGTCCTTCAAATAAGCCGGGGGTCTCCTAAACCTAGCCGACTCTTTAGTTGCGCCACTACTCTGTCCCTCATATATGGAAGGTATTCCCTTATTTGCTTCAGTCCCTTGGTGGCTCTCTTCGTCTGAGATGAAATCTTCCGTATCCGATTCAAAAGCATACAGGAAAGTCTCGTCATTATCATTACTAATGTCACCTGGAGCCTCCATTTCATCTGCCACTATGGTTAAGTCTGCAGTATCTGGTGTCGTTTCATCATTATCATTGCTATTGTCACCTGAAGCCTCCATTTCATTTCTCTCTATTGTTAAATCTGCCGTCTCCGGTGGCATGTGTTTTTCAGGATCATTCAAAGTGAGATTAAGACGCTTTCTGACTACCTCGATCCATCGAGCAGGGTTTCTATCTTCACACAGTTTAAGTTGGTCATGATGTATAACCATCTCTTTCTTCCTTCTTTGTATTTGATAAAGCACAGGGGTAATTACTCGAGTGACGATATATGGTCCTTGCCATAGTGGTTTCAGCTTCCTACATTCTCCTTTTTTGGTCGCTGGATTGAGCCGGTAAACAATGTCTCCCACCTTGTAGGTCTTTTGGCAAAGCTTCAGATCATAATCTCGTTTCTGTAGGATTTGCACAGACAATAGGTTTTCTCGAGCAATCTGATGAACTTCCTGCAAACTTTTCTGCAGGTTGACGACATAACTATTGCTGTCCATCTGTGTTGACTTCAAAGAGGCGGTACCATAAACCAAGTCTACTGGCTGATGAACTTCTCTGCCGAGCATCATCATATTGGCCGAAAAACCAGTGTGTCTGTTGTAGCAAGAACGAATGGACCCGGCTAGCACGGATAAATGCTCATCCCAGTCTTTTTGTTTACCCTTGATGTAGCAGCGTACAACATTCATAATGACGGAATTAAACCGCTCAACCTGGCCATTGGAAGATGGTCTGTACGGAGTAGTTCTCGTTTTGGATATATCCAACAACTTGCACATCTCCTTAAAAAGATTTCCTTCAAAATTTCGCCCTTGATCAGTGTGGATTTGTAGAGGGCATCCAAACCTAGCAAAGAAATTGGCTACCGCGACATTTGCTATATTTTCTGCATGTTGGTTGGGTAAGGGGTAGAATTCGACCCACTTTGTAAATTGATCAATTATGGCTAAAACATATTTATTACCCCTATTACTCTCAACAAGTGGACCTAAAATATCCATATGGACACGCTCCATGGGGGCTCCTGCATGGAATTGTCCCAAAGGGCCTTTGGCTTTCCGATTTGCTCCTTTATTTCTATTGCATGCCTCGCAGGACCTCACATATTGTCTTACGTCTTGCCCAATACCATGCCATATGAACCTTTGTCTCACTCTATCCAAAGTTTTGTCCCTTCCCATATGACCAGATGTCTTGTCATCATGACAATGACTTAAAACTTCGCTCTGAATTGCTCTGGGTACCAACAGCAACGATTTATTAGCTCCTGGACTGCTCCATACATACATCAAACAGTTGTCTTTCATAACTAATTGCTGTCTACAGCTCCACCAGTGCTTTACAGCTGGACTGGAGAGTTGCAATTCTGCTGTTGTTGGTTCCTGACCGGACTCCAACCATTTGATGAGCAATCCAAGATCTGGATCTTCCTGTTGTATAATGGACATCTCCTTTTCGGTCTTTCCATCCAGCCAATTTATGAGTCGTCCTTCGTCATTCTGGAGGCCAGAGCTACAGGCATTACCAGAAGAACGAGGAAAACCCATCTGCCAGTCACTCTTTTCAGACTCTGATCTCCCCCCATCATCCTGGAGGCCAGGGCTACCGGCGATCCCAGAATGATGAAGGGAACCTAATTGCCGATCACTTCTTTCAGATTCCGAGCCACTCTTAGTCCTGGTTCCTGAGAGAAAAGTAGTTCTCACAGTCAAGGGTCCCACATAGTCCACTTCCTCTTCAAAGTCTCTCCATTGTCTGTAGATTCTGGAGCAATAGGCACATCCTCCACACGGTAAATTTCTAAGATCGGCACCAGCAATGTAATTTCCACACTTGTCCAATACATCCGGAATTCTGGACATTGCGTCTGCATTAACATGTTGACTGCCTCTACGGTGTCGTATGTCCATATCATATTGTGCTAGCTCTTCCATCCACCGAGCCAATTGACCTTCTAAATTTTTGAAACGCATCAACCAGATGAGACTGTGGTGATCGGTTCGTACGATAAACTTTCGACCAAGAAGGTAGTGTCTAAATTGTCTGGTAAATGTAACTACAGCTAATAACTCCTTCCGTGTTGTACAATAGCGCTTCTGTTCTGGGGCTAATACTTTACTGGCAAAGCAGAGGACATGCTCCTTTCCATCTATTACTTGAAGTAGTTCAGCACCAATTGCCGTGTCAGAAGCATCTGTGTCTAAGATAAATGTTTCATCTGGGGAAGGAAAATGTAACATTGTCGAGTCTATTATTGCCGTCTTTATGGCCTCGAAAGCCCTCGTATGTTCTTCCTTCCAGAGAAAGGTGCTGGACTTCTTGGTCAACTCGTGTAAAGGTTGTGCCATGGCTGCTAAGTGCTGGATATGGTCCCGATGATAGTTGGCAAAACCTAGAAAGGATTGTACTTGTTTCTTGGAAGTAGGTAGCGGCCATTCTTTTATAACCTTGATATTTGAAGGGTTAATGGATATACCTTCTTCTGATATCAGTTTGCCCAAATAAACAACTTCCTTTTGAAAAAGGCTGCACTTCTTTGGCTTGAGCTTCAGGTTGTTATCTCTGAATCGGGTTAGCACTTCTTTCAAATTGTTTAGATGGTCTTCAAAGTCCTTCCCTAAAACAATAATGTCATCGAGATAAGCCAGACATTGAGACCATGTTAACCCAGTGAGGATAAGCTGAATCACCCGCTGAAAGAAGGCTGGGCTATTACACAACCCAAAACTCAATCGCACATGTTCAAAGAGCCCATATTTGGTGATGAATGCGGTCTTATGACGATCGTCTGGGTGGATCTCAAATTGGTAGTAACCTGCACTCATGTCCAAACAGCTCATAAACTTAGTGCCTCGAAGTTGATCAATGCAGGATTCTATTCTGGGTAAAGGAAAGGCGTCCTTCCTAGTTACCCCATTGAGCTTCCGATAATCAATACAGTATCTTATTTTGCCGTCACGTTTTCTACAGATTACTGGCGCGGCTGACCATTCTGAATGGGAGGGTTGTATAATCTTCCGATCCAACAAATCTTGTAGATGTTTTTCCTCTTCTTTTTCTAAACCCAGAGGAGTCCTTCTCAAGCCTTCCTTAGTAGGGGTGGCATCTCTAGTATCAATTCGGTGTTGGACCTTTGAAAATTGACCAATGTCCAGATCATCTTTAGAGAATGTGTCTTGAAATTGGCAAAGAAGCTCAGCTAGTTGGAGACTTTGTTGGTCATCAAGATGTGTCTTAGACCTCTCAAAAAGATCAGTCAAGTGGGGAGGAACTATACTGTTATCTATCTTCCTACTTTGTACTTTCCTGGTGGTCATTTTAGACATTTCATTTGCATTGTCTACCTGTGTTACCTCAAAACACGTTCCCACTAAAGTCCCTGCTCGTAATGTAACAAATGACTCCGAAAAGTTACTCAGCATAAGAGGAACATGTTCTCCTCCATCAACAATTGCGTGTGGCATGGTTACATTTTTTAAGTTCTGGCTTGGCTGTACATACAAGGTGTCATTGCATGGCCGGTCAACGGTTCCTGTGATTTGAGCTGCATGCATTGGGGGCAAAACAACTTTTTTACTTAACTTCACCCTTCTCACTAATATGTTTTCATCATCCTGTACCACACCAATGGCATAGAACTTCCTCTTTCCGATCGTAAGTGAAAAGTCTCTAAAATCTAAAAGAGCATGTATATGATGTAAAAGGTCTAGACCAATAATGACCTTGTCGTTGATATCGCCAGCCAAAATCCTCCACCTTGTTTCTGTAGGTCCAATCTTGAAAGTGACTGGACATCCCAGCTGGACAGGAATCCGACTTCCCTTTCCGGCCCCATTCAATGTAAATGGTTTCCCTAGTTGTGTTGAAAGATTTAGCTGATTCACGAACTCCTTACTAAGCATGGTGACATCTGAGCCCGAGTCAAAAACTGCATTGACTTTTATTCCATTGACTACAATTGGAAATTCATTTCCTTAGATTTCTTGGCCCATTCTACCTTTTTGACCTCTGCTTCCTCTGTACAACTAAGGTTTATTCCTGTACGACCAAGGCCAGGGCTACCGGCGCTGTAGTCAGTACAGGAAAAATTTACCTTGCCCTCTTCAGGTTGTCCCAATAGCTGGAATGGCTGTGTAGTTGGCTTTGTTCCTGTATGACTAAGGCCAGGACTACCGGCTCTAGAATCAGTACAGGAAGCTTGTTGCAAAGTATTTCCAGCTGGAATGTTCATTCTGTCTGACTTACTAGATCCGGCATATTCCAATGGCGGTGGTTGACCTGTATGGTTGGGGTGGACCAGGGGACGGCCTAATTCCCTGGTCCCTGTCCGTTTAAAGACTTCCTGGGGGACATAACTACCTTTTTAGGACATTGATTGGCATAATGTCCCTTCTCAGAACAACTGTAGCACACTACCTCTCTCATTGGACTTCGTCCTCTACCAGGTGAAGGTGATCTGGGTCGATCTGTCTTTTTAGGACTCGATGTTAATATAGTCAATATTCTTGAAATGTTATTTTCGACCCCCTCCATTTTTTCATTTAATCTGCTAATGTTTTCTGCATTTTTTGCTACCTGTGTTTCCATGGGTTGTTGCGATACAGTCCTACCAAAGGCTTTGTTTGGTTTTTGTGCAATTTTTCGAACAATCCCATTGTCACTGTCTTCACTATCGCTAGACATCTCATGTTGGTCTTCGAACTGTACCTTCCTTACTTCAGGTTTTTTGTTGCCTAGGAGAAGTCTGTGGTTATATATGGCGCTCCTTACATAGCTCAATGCTTGATCCAATTTCTGGGGATTTTTATCCATAGCTGAGAGAGCTGCTTTCACATCAGAACAGCCTTTTAGAAAGGCTTCCACCGCCATGTCCTCTATCATATCCTCAGGAAGTTCCCAATATCCGTCAGTAGCTAACTCTTGTACCCGTTCTGCAAAGTCATCTAATGTCTCTTCGACCATCTGTTTGGCACTATGAAGCTGTCTTCTAATGGCCTGTGGCAGATATTTTTGTCCAAATCTTAATTTCATACTATCCACTAATCTATGGAAATCTTGTTGCACTGGCGCTGGCCGAGTACTGAAATGCTTCAGCGCTTTCCCCCGTAAGCATAGAATGAGATTGTCAAGTCTCTGATTGTCCGTCCACTCAAATCTCTGTGCTGTATGTTCGAATTGCAGAAAATAAGCTTTCCAATCCAGCGTTCCATCAAAAGGAGCCAACCTTGGGACCTGTGGTTGTTGTGTAGGGGCAGGCCTAACTGTCGTGGTTGTACTGGTGTTCCTAGACATTCTTGCTGTATCTCGGTCTTGAGTTGATGACCTACTATTATCATTGTTACTTTTATTACTTTGTTCTGTTCTTCCTACATATCGACTTCCTGGTGCTACTTCATTAACCGTTCTTGTGGTTTTAGCAATCTGTAGCTCTGTTTCCAACGTTCTCATTCTATCTTGTTGTTCTTGAAGTTCCCTTTCTTTCTCCTGTAGATCTGTTTCCATAATGTTCATCCTTCTGTCTTGTTCTTTAATGGTCTCGTCTTTATCTATTATCTCACTCTGTGCCAATGTCAAAGTCCTTCCTAGATCTTCCAATTGGTGTTTTAAGCTGGTAACTTCAGTTACATAATCTTGTAGTCTTATACTATTCTGCTGTTGCTCTTTGGTCAGCTTCTGACATTGCTTTTCATATCCCATCAATTTATCAATCTCACCCATTAAGTGGTCTTTCTCATCATCTTTTTCCTTAGCTTGTTCGGCATATTTTGTCCTCATCTCAACCAACCTTTCATTATCATAATTAGACTTAGATTCCAAGGTCTCTTTCTCTCGTGTTAGATTTTCAACTTCTTCTGTCAAATGTTGGACCGCATCTTTCAACTGACTTTTCTCCTTCTCACTGGTAACCACACTCTGTTTAGCTATTAGCAGTTCTGTCTTGAGAGATTCTAGCTGCTGTCTATTTCCATCGGTCTCCTGTGTCTCTTTATCCTCGAAAATTATCCAGCCTGCAGAAACTAATGGGTCCCACAAAGTTGATGGTACTCCCTCAATCTGTTTCAAGTCATCTAAAGTAAGGGTACCTTTGTTCTCTCTAGCTGAAATAATCTTTTTGGCTCTAGCTTCTCCAATTTCTCTGATGGTCATCAGATCTTCTTTTGTGGCCTTATTTATGTTTACAATTTTAGAAGCCATCTTAACTTTAAATATTTATTTTATTTTATTTTAGCTTGAGCTTTCAGACAAATAGATTGTATTTCAGGATAATGAGAAGACAACAAAACAAACACCGCTTTTATTGTTTAGTTAAAAGCCAGGGTAACCGGCAAATAACTGACATATAAATTCTATTTAATAGATCCAGTGTATGCCAGAAAACCCGGCAAACCACTGAACCTAAAGAAGTTTAAATTTTATTTATTTAATCTCGATGTAACAAAACAAAAACCGTTTATGCTTCAGTTTAGGCCAGGGCAACCGGCCAGTATCTGAAGTTTTTACTCTATTACACTAATGCCAGAGTAACCGGCAAGTGGTTAGAGAAATGGTTCTAAATTTTTATTATTATTTTCTGATTATTCTTTAATGGTTAAATTGGTCTACAGCAATGACTATTTACTCAAACAGTCACTACTGCAATCGCCACGGTGTTCTCACCATGCCAATTACAACCAATCAATCTCGAATGTTTAGTATTTTCAGTTAAATTTTAAAGTTTACAATTAAACAATAGGTTATATCTTTGTCAATTTAACTAGATTTTACTTTACAAAACAATTCTCAAACAACCGAAGGCTACACAGTTTCTTTTTATTGTTATTTTGAATTTATGACTGAGATAGACAGGCCAGCACCGCCGTCGCTAATCTATCACAGCCTGTCCTTAACAATGTTTCTAAAGTTTTAATTTGTATAATAGACCAAAGAAAGAAAATATAATTTTTCTGTGTTGTTATGTATGCGACAGTTTTACAGACTAAGCCAGGGTAACCGGCAAAGACTATTCAGGAGCCTAACATTCCCTACTCCTAACTGCCAAGGGTGAAAGTCAAAGATTTAATAGCCAAATGTATGCCAAGCTATTTTCTACTAAGCATAGAAAATATAGTACTTGAAATGTACAAAAGATTTTAACACCCCAAATATTTAGACTAGAAAAGACTTTCAACCAAGTTCATATAAAAGGAACACATGAAACGGGTTTGGGACTTTTTAATCAATTGTGCGAACTGTGCAGTCTATAATAAAATGTTGGACATGCATGCAAATTGTGTACTTCTTTATTTCTCAAAATGAAAACTAAATTTATGATGAAAGATATACTCTATGAAATCAATATGAAAATCACTTCACTGACTACAATATCCAGCAAAATGACAAAATAAATATGCATGTAAACAAGTCACTGACAAAATCTCAAAATTCTTATCACTGACTAAAAATAATCAGTGAAATAATATATATATCAAAATTTCACCTCACTGTCAAAAATATTCAGTGAAATGACTAAATAAATAAGGTCAGGTCCACGAAAAATATGACAAAATAACTCGCGAACAATGTGACAAAAGCCCGCGAAAATTTTCCCGTGCAACTCGTGATGTCAAATATTAAAGAAAATTTTAACACCTGACACCAATATTGCAGTATTGACCGTCGGGGCTAAAGTATGACTCTATAGTTAATACCTGACATAATCCCTTGAGTTGCGGGGTATAATTGTAAGGTTCACAACAAATGTAGGGCTTCAGTCGTATGCACGTCTTTTCAGTTTGGAATCTGGATCTGTTGTGTCTTCCTTCGGGCAACCAGTCGAGAGGTCACTTCCGGTTTGTCTAATTTTGGTATCGCCCATAAAAAGCGTCCGGAGGAAAATATAAGGTGTCTGGTAGTATGTAAAACACATTCAGCTGAAAACACGAGCGCATAAAAGCATCTAAAAGTCTTGTATTTGTGCCAAAGTTAAAAAAAGATACGTCTGTTAGTTTTTATTCCGTTTGACATATTGATGAATACTATAGAAAAGAATGAAGTTTGGAGAAGTGTATATGTTACAGCCTTCAAATGTAATTAAATAGATATTTGAAAGTTTTAACAATATCTGTGTCTGTATAATGGTGTTTTCATTAATAAAAACTATTCATGAAAATATATAGCCACCTAAACTAAAAGTAAATACCCCCGGCTATATTTATACTAAGTTTTTGTCGTGGGTTAGTCATAAAAGCTACATAAGAGTGATTAAACATTTCTAAAAGAAATTGACCATTTATAGAAAAATAAGAGAGGTAATATTAATTTTCATTCAATCCATCAAGTCATCAATAATATTATTTGACCATTGAAATTTTGTTACTGTTGTTACTTTCTTTCCTGTCATTTTTATGATTTTGCCATGTGCTTTTGTTTACAAAATATTCTGATAAGTTCAATAACATATTCTGATTGGTCAATGACATGTTCCATAATTTTACAACTAATGCAAGTAAAAGAAATTGGCCGATAATTAACTGCATTGAACTTTTCACCTTTTTTATAAGCTGGTGCAACATTTGCATGTTTCCAGTCTGTTGGGATGGAGCCTGATTGGAGAGATTTTTGAAATATTATTGTAAGAATTGGAGCTGTGATGTCTTGCAGTTCTTTCAATTTTTTGCCACTGATATTATCTGGGCCACTAGCTTTATGAGGGTTAATGTTGTTAAGTAGTTTTTTAATTCCTGGTGTTGTGATGGTAAGAGATTGTATTTGTGGGTGTGGGCTTGTGCCTTTGTCTGGGATGTTGTTGATAGATTCAGTGGTGAAAACAGATTGGAATTGGGCATTTAAGATGTTTGCCTTTTGCTTAGAGTCAGCTACCAGCTCTTTCTTCAAGGGTGCTACACCACTGTTGTCTGTTCTGATAGACTTAATATAGGAGAATAGTTTTTTGGGTTTAGATTCATTGTTTGGTTTCTGGTCTGGGTCATTTATTGGTAGATCTAGAATAAGTTTTTCTATATAATTATTATATGCTTGTCGTTGTTCTTTTTGTACTTGTTGTTTTAGTTTCTTATATCTATCAATAAGCTTTTTATCTTTTCTCATTCTGAAGTACATTTTGTTCTTTTTGTTAATCAGTTTTCTTAGGCTGTTATTTATCCAGGGGAGTCTATGTTTTGTGAGGGATGTTCTTATCAATCGATTCTGTAGTGGTGTTTTTAAACAGATTCCACATATCATTGACCGTGCTGTTTACATCAATGGACATATCTTTTAGTTTATCTAATGTGTGTTGTAGGTCAGATTTTATTTCATCCCAATTTGCATTATTGTATTTTAATTCATGAAATAATGTAAAATTATAGCATTTTGAAATAGTTTAACCTTTAGCAAAAAAGATTTTATGCACTTGAAATATTCTTATCAAGTTTTTACTGCATAGTTTAGCCTTCTTTTAGATATGTTTTCGCGGCACATATTTTTTAAGACTTGTTCTTATCTTTTACTATGTTTTAGATTTTTATCATGTAATAGTATGTTTGTTATCTGTAATTTGCATCGTAGTTAATGTATATATTGATTACAAATAAATCTATATTTATTAAACTGTTTTTAAAACCAAAAAGATATGTTATCGGACGTTTTTTTTCCTGCCGGACGCTTTTTGTGGTCTGCCGGACGCATTTTATGTACTGCCGGACGCATTTTACCTTCCCGGACGCACCCGGACGCAGCCGGACGTTTATTAGTAGGACCCTTCTGGGAACACTTCCACATCGGGATACTTTTCATGTATTAGGTACATCCCGCATGTCACATGATTTAAAGAACCAATAAGACGGTGGTGCTTATAGTGGTTGTTGTCACGTTTCTATATATTTATTATAAGTCCAAAGAAGGAAGAGAATGTGATGTTTTTGTTGTTTTGTTATTGTTTGTTTACCAAGATGTAGCTCTATTTATTTGTCACCCTTTTTTGCAGTATAAGACGATGGCACTTGTAACCGTCCAAAGATCGCCTAGTCCTAGCAATGCTGCTGAATCTGTAAGTGAAAAAAAGTAAAGTTGGTCAACTTGGGAGTTGTTTTTCTCCCATAAATTTATTTTACTGTCACTCATGAATTCATTTACAGTGGCTTCAAGAAGAATATGAAAAGATTTATATTCTAAACATGCATGACCTACTTTTCTTACCTGCCCAAGGTTGGTGGTTTCCACCACTGGCACCAGGTTCTCTGGGTAACTAAAAGTAAAACGGGGTAAAACACCAGCACAAAAACTAGAGAAAGTTAAAAAAAAGGCACAGGATACGGTTATGGCTAATTTGGGCAAAACTGTAACAATAAGAAATTCTTATTGTTACAGCAAAGACGAAAACCAAGAACGAATCACGGGGCGTAGACCGAATCATTTACAACTTGAAACCATTCAAGACATTCATCACAGACCAGGGATGCCGCAGTGTGGACATCAGAGGAAAAACTTTGCAGTTTCATTCTGCAATTTTGTAATTGATTCAGTCTCTGTCCGGTCATCCGTTCCCAATTCTCGTCTTTGTCGTAACGGTTTTGCCGTAATCGTATCCTGTGCCAAAAAAAAAAAAATTCAGAAATATTAGCTTGAAGTATTGTACACTGTAAAACAGTGAACTAGCCCTAAGAATGGAAAGCTCAAAAGAATGGCACAGGATACGGTTACGGCAAATTTGGACAAAACCGTAACAATAAGAAATTCTTATTGTTACGGCAAAGACGAAAATCTGAAACCGATGACGGGACGGAGACCGAATCATTTACGACCGTAACAATAAGAATTTTCTTATTATTACGGCAAATCAATATTGTGACGATGTGAAATAAGTGACATAACATTTCTTAATTCGTATAATACAAGCGGCGAAAAATTCTAATAATCTTATTTAACTAAAAGTAATTTTGATAACTTATGGCACATGCAACACAACCAATATGTGGTTCTCGGATTTTCATTATTGTCCCCCGCCGCAACGCGGCGTAGGGACTTAGTAATGGTCTCCGTCCGTCACGTTTTTTGTGGGTGCAACTCCTCGGACACTACTGAACGGATGTTGCTGAAACTTTACACACTGATAGGGTACAATTAGTAGATGATCATCCCATATTTGAAATTTTCAAAATGGCCGCCGTTTCCATGGAAACGGAAGAAAGGTCAAAATATAGGACATTCAATATCTCGGTTACCTAGGTGCACAGGGTTCTGAAATTTTGTAGGCTGATAGAGCAAAACGTACTCTATAATAATACGAAAAAAAATTTTGAAGCGATATTTACGGTTTTCGAGTTATTTACGAATTTGTGATTTTTCAGTCCCAAAAATGGGACTTAGTCAAACGTTTTTGTGGGTACAACTCCTCGGACACTACTGAACCGATGTTGCTGAAACTTTACACACTGATAGGGTACAATTAGTAGATGATCATCCCATATTTGAAATTTTCAAAATGGCCGCCGTTTCCATGGAAACGGAAGAAAGGTCAAAATATAGGACATTCAATATCTCGGTTACCTAGGTGCACAGGGTTCTGAAATTTTGTAGGCTGATAGAGCAAAAGGTACTCTATAATAATACGAAAAAAAATTTGAAGCGATATTTATGGTTTTCGAGTTATTTACGAATTTGTGATTTTTCAGTCCGAAAAATGGGACTTAGTCAAACGTTTTTGTGGGTACAACTCCTCGGACACTACTGAACCGATGTTGCTGAAACTTTACACACTGATAGGGTACTGTTAGTAGATGATCATCCAATATTTGAAATTTTAAAAATGGCTGCTGTTTCCATGGAAACAGGGAAGAATGGTCAAAATATAGGACATCCAATATCTTGGTTACCTAGGTGCACAGGGTTCTGAAATTTTGTAGGCTGATAGACCAAAAGGTACTCTATATTAATACGAAAAAAAATTTGAAGCGATATTTACGGTTTTCTAGTTATTAATGAATTTGTGATTTTTCAGTCCGAAAAATGGGACTTTGTCAAACGTTTTTGTGGGTGCAACTCCTTG
The DNA here is from genome assembly GCA_963971305.1 of Arcuatula senhousia. Lineage (NCBI taxonomy): Eukaryota > Metazoa > Mollusca > Bivalvia > Mytilida > Mytilidae > Arcuatula > Arcuatula senhousia. Next base: position 48,456 of record CAXARO010000695.1, read on the forward strand.
GATACTTCTGCATGGATGTTGCTGAAACTTTACACATTGATAGGGTACTGTTAATAGGTGATCATCCCATATTTTGACAACCTATTTCTATCGTTTCTCAAAGAATGTATTGCTTGAATTGACATACCACACAACTTTTATGTAGCGGCGGGGGACACATGGCTACGCGTAGCAATCTTGTATTCCAAGTAAAACCATTCAAGGCATCCATCTCAGACTACGGATGCCGCAGTGTGGACATGCGTGCAACAAACTATGCAGTGGTTCAATACTGCATTTTTGTCCCCCGCCGCAACGCGGAGCGGGGACTTGGAAATGCCGGTGTCCGTCCGTGCGTCCGTCACACTTTTTTCCGTAACACTTTTCTCAGTAACTACTAATCCTAGGGTTCTGAAATTTTGTATGCAGACTCCTATAGGGGTCCCCCAAGGTGTAAGTGATTTTCAGGTCAGTCTGATATCTTCTTCCTGTTTAACGACTTAGTCATTTTTTCTCCCATAGGCTCAATGGTAAATTTTTCGTAACACTTTTCTCAGTAACTACTAATCCTAGGGTTCTGAAATTTTGTATGCAGACTCCTAAAGGGGTCCCCCAAGGTGTAAGTGATTTTCAGGTCAGTCTGACATCTACTTCCTGTTTAACGACTTAGTCATTATACCCCCGCTTCGAAGAAGAGGGGGGTATACTGTTTTACCCTTGTCCGTCCGTCCGTAACAAAACTTCCGTCGCAGTTTTCTAAGTAGCTACATGAGATAGAGGTCTGATATTTTGTACACAGCTTTATCCTATTGTGCCATATGGTGTATACCGATTTTATGCTCCTAGGTAGTCTACTTCCTGTTTACCGAATACTTAGGTTTTTACACATAATGGACATAAATGCAAAATTTCCGTCAAAGTTTCCCAAGCAACTACATGAGATAAAGGTCTGATATTTTGTATACAACTTTATCCTATAGTCCCATATGGTGTATACCGATTTTATGCTCCTATGTAGTCTACTTCCTGTTTACCGAATACTTAGGTTTTTACACATAATGGACATAAATGTTAAATTTCCGTCACAATTTACCAAGCAACTACATGAGATAGAGGTCTGATATTTTGTATACAGCTTTATCCTATAGTCCCATATGGTGTAGAGTGATTTTATGTTCATAGGTGAACCACTTCCTGTTTACCAAGTTTTTAAACTTGTATGCGTGGCTTAGTTTGGGGAGCGGGGGTATCACTAGTGAGCATTAGCTCACAGATTTACTTGTTTTTTCTCCCATAGGCTCAATGGTAAATTTTTCGTAACACTTTTCTCAGTAACTACTAATCCTAGGGTTCTGAAATTTTGTATGCAGACTCCTATAGGGGTCCCCCAAGGTGTAAGTGATTTTCAGGTCAGTCTGACATCTACTTCCTGTTTAACAACTTAATCATTTTTTCTCCCATAGGCTCAATGGTAAATTTTTCGTAACACTTTTCTCAGTAACTACTAATCCTAGGGTTCTGAAATTTTGTATGCAGACTCCTATAGGGGTCCCCTAAGGTGTAAGTGATTTTCAGGTCAGTCTGACATCTACTTCCTGTTTAACGACTTAGTCTTTTTTTCTCCCATAGGCTCAATGGTAAATTTTTCGTAACACTTTTCTTAGAAACTACCGGTAATCAGGGTACAATTTTAAGAAATTAAACAATTTCTATCTAATAACACATTATTATTGGAGTTATGTTCCTTCAACAATATAATGTTCAACGGGCGGGGGACCTGGAATCTGTTCTTGTTTTCCTTACATCAACACGCATTTTGAGTTCCTTAATTCCATCCTTCGGGGTAAAACCACTTTTCTCGATTTATATAAATGTTTTTGTCAAAGATTTATGTCAACAAGTCACTTGCCTCAGTTTGAGTTATGTTTTCGGTAACGACTTTATTGCCATCAATAAGAACAAGCGATACTTCTACATTTGTTTTAAGTATCCTTTTAAGCAAAAAATGTTACAAAATTGCGGAAGAAGTTAATTTCAAAATATCTTATGTTTGGTAAATCTCTTACGCGAGATTTGCCGTAATAATTCTTGTTGTTACGGTCGTAAAGGATTCGGTCTCTGTCCCGTTATCCGTTCCTGGTTTTCGTCTTTGCCGTAACAATAAGAATTTCTTATTGTTACGGTTTTGCCGTAATCGTATCCTGTGCCCAAAAGACTTCTATAGTCCTAATGAATTGGCTCCAGGCTACCAGTTAAAGGCAAGCTCTGGAAATGGTCAGGCATGTACATTTTGTACCATCAGTCGTAAACTAGTTTCATGTGTCAATTACCTATGGCTTTATTGTCTATTTTTATGCCTCATCTTTGAAAGTAGGGGGCATCAAGTGTTCCTTTTCATTGGACCATCTGCGCGTCCGTCTGTCCGTCCCAAATGTTGCAGGATGGGGCATTATGTCT